>VCCN01003593.1:1090792-1107124 GCA_006491835.1 Architeuthis dux | reverse complement strand
TAATTATAAAGACATTATTAATTGGGAACCTATATTTGCTTGTCATCGGTGTGTGCCATAGGTTCCCAATTAATAAATGTCTTTATAATTATCACATTCTGTCGGATATAAAATTATCCATTCTTTGAATTTCATATATACATACATATATGTGTAGTTTTGATATTGTGTGTGTTTGTGTATATATATATATATATAGTTTTTGTATCATGTGTGTGTGTGTGTGTGTGTATCTATTGATGCTGAAGACTTTCTGAGCCACATTGTGTCACTGATGCTATATGTTTATTTTCATCTTTCTTTCTTGCCATTTTGAAAATCATTAGAAAGAAACAATACTCTTTAAATTAATCAGTAAATACTGACTGGAAATTGAGAAAAAAAATGGCTTCTGTTCATTTGGTAAAATTGAAACTTTTGCTCCAGAATTAATTTCTTGTCGCCTTCATAACCCGAGAAAGTGCCCATTCTCAACTGGAAATGGGGAAAGCAGACGAGAATTGATCATTGGAGAATCATGGGTAATCATGGGTAATAGAGCTGCTTTATTTGCTCTTGGCTTGGATTTGATTTTTGATTGAAAGAGACACTCCATCAGATCACTAATATTATTCAAACAAACAGAAAATAGTTGCTCATTTGACTCGGTTATTAATCAGTATCTCATAATGATTGCCTGGAGTATATAAATCAACTTTCTTTCTTCCGTACTTGCATTTTTATACTAATTACAACATATGTAGACTCCAGAGTAAGCTTTCATTATGTTTGTGGTTAGAGTATTGGACTGGTAACAGTTGTTGCGTCTAAGCTGTGCACACACAGGATTTGCAACCTGCACACAAAGGAAATTAATGTGTGCATAAAAGATTTCAAATTCTGTAGACAGTTTACTGAGTTTTTATTGAAAAAATATTGATTCTTTATGTTGAATTCAAAAGTGCGCACATACTTTTGTCACTGAAAGAAAAGGGACATTGGTGGTAACCCCAGGATTTGTTGTTCTTAGCCATGCTTACTAGGTGAAAAATGTTAATTCTAACTTTTCTGAGTTTCTTCTGAGGTTTTAAAAAGTATTATAAAGACCACCATTCCAAGGGAAATTATGAATCACTGCCACCCATATATGCTGTGTTGGGGGTGATCAATTAAAAAATTGGATAAAGGTGTGATCAATGAATAAGTTACTTCTATCGCCTTTTGTTGGGCTGTGATCACTAAAAAAGGTCTGAATTATCATAAGACAAGCGGGCACAAAACTACTGACCATTTTAGCATAAACTTACATTACATATTGAACCCCCTCTAAAAACACATTATGGGAGGGGATTTAAAAAAAACAACATTTTTCCTATCCCATCACGTTAAACAAACAGATCTATAAAATTAACATTTGAAATCATGACCAAGTGATTGCCAGGCATCTCTCTTACCAACTGAGCCAAACTGACAAGTCTTATGTATTTACAAATTTATTTATTATATATAAAATATAAAAGTTGCAGTAATCATCTTCAGTCGGAATAGAAATAGGAGTGGAGTTTGAACCTGCAGCAGCCAGGCTTGTTTTATATTAATTTATTCTTATAATAAGAAAACATCATTTTGATTTGATTTTTGCAAAATAGTTTCAAAACAAAAATGTTCATTAAATTGTCTTTTCACAAACATAGGTTTCTTCAGTGCAATATAAGTTTATCCTAAATTGATCCCTCAAATTTCAAGTTTCTACTATGAATGGTTAGAGTTGGGCAAAGTCTGGATACATAGATAGATATAAATGTCATAACACATGAATAACCTAAGCCCAACAATAAACCCGTGTTGTTGGTAGCAGTGATTAATTATTGACTCGTCGCAAAGAATGAGTCAATGTGTAATGGCCAGAGAATGTGGAATACCTTGGCACTCTGTTCCAGCATTCTCCAAAAGAAATTTCCTGATGTTGGAAGCGTTTGAGAAAAAGACTGGATGCAAAGGAGAATTGGTGTTGTTTATCAGTAGGTAAACTAATTTTGTATAGCCATCTTGGTCCGCGGGTATAAAATCGTGAACTTGGAGTTAAAGGAAGACTCAAAACTTGGTTTATAAAAATATGATGATATATTTTTATTTGCATCAAATACATTGTGCCATGGCGGAGAATGAAGAGTGGGAGAGAGATAATGAGAGCCGACAGACTGTTCCCAACAGAGAAACTGGCCCTGTGCTCCCAAGCCCAGCTGTTGTCTGCCTCTCTGCTTCCTGAGGGCGTCTCTCTGGTGGCATCCTGTGTCTCTGCTTTTTCGAGGGCCTCCGTGTCACTTTTATCGGGTTCGAATGCTCACACTGATTTTCCAGCCACCACCGGATGTGTCTTCCAGTCTCTGACACCTTGCAGTTTGGGGTTTTCATTGATATCCTGTTTATAACTTTGCTAACACTGATTTTCCAGCCACCACCTGCAAGTTCAGTCAATATCCTGTTCATAGGATCTGAGTATCTGTTTATTTATTTGTCTTTTGAACACTGGATGTGTCTTCCAGTCTCTGACACCTTGCAGTTTGGGGTTTTCGTCAATATCCTGTTTATAACATCAACACCTGTGACCCCCACCCACGGCTGTCTAAATATCCAACACTAATGTAAACCACTCATCAAATAATGGCTCAAAGTGGAGCTACTGATCAAGTGTCACTCTGAATATTATGTAAAAATAATTTTCATCGAAGAATCGTGGCAAAAACACCATCACTTACGAAAAACCATTGAACAAGAAAAAATCAATGGGCAAATGAACACTTGCTTTGGGATGTTGAATAATGGGTTACAATTATTTTCCAGTTTGAAAGCAAACAAATATTACATACTAATGTAAAGGGTTATGAAGCCCAACAGGTGTAAGAAACAGCTCAGGACATACGACTGAATCAATAAAATTTGATGGCAGAAGTCACATGATGTGGAGCTACAGCTACAGTATCGCCCATAAATAAGTACACCCACTTTTTAATAGAAAGTTAATTGTCTTCTAAACCAAACATCGACAGATTTTATTATTTCTAGTGGAAACACTCAATCAAAACAGATATTATCAGGTATTGTTTATGACCAAACTCAACAGCATTGAAACTGTTGCCAAAAATATTTTTCTGTAATGTTGTACTCATCTTTGGACATCAACATATTCATATCTTTTCAAGAGTTTCAATGCTGTAGAGTTTGGTCAGAAATAATACCTGATAATATCTGTTTTGATTGAGTAATGTTCCACTAGAAATAATAAAATCCTGCTATCACCTCTTTTTCCATTTTTTAAATTTATCACCTCCAACACAGCTTACTGCCAAAAGACTTTGGTCATGTGACAGTTTCTATGGAATGACTAACCAGACCTGTTAATTTTTCAACTTGTATTTCTTTCATCTTAATTTCAGTTGCTTTTTATTGCAACTCTCAGACTCTCATTCTACAGCTGTCAGTAAAAAATGTGAATTGGAAATAATGAAGAAGCTTCTGGCAGGACTGAAATTCTTATTTCTTTTTCTTCGAAAAGCCAGGCTTAGTACAACAGCTGCTTTACCGATTAGGCCATGGATTGTGTAAAATAGATTTCAAACTTGTCATGTCCGTTTTTTTAATTTTTACTTGCTTTAAACATTAAATTCATATAAAAAAAATTAAATGTCAATTTGAAGGGAAATAACTTTTGATTAAAGTTATCTCCCTTTAACCATTAGGTGAATTTTTACAATTTTTCTTTCTATTCAATTCACAGAAGAGTTCCCTTATTAATCACCACTACCCACAACAGACCAGTTTAAACAATGTTGCTGGTTTTAGGTTATTCATGTGTTTTGACATTTATATGTATCCAGACTTCACCCAACCCTGACCATTCATAGTAGAAACTTGAAATTTTGCACATACACTCCCCTCAATGATACAAATACGCTATAAGGGCTACCCCCTTTAAACATACTTTCTGTTTAACCCATCACACTCGGATTTTACACCTGAAGAAGGCCAAAGAATGGATCAGCCAAAACGTCGTGTTTACAACACAAATAACAAGAAGGAGTTCAATCATCTGAAGAACCATTTCAATGATAATAAACATGTTTGAGATGTAACACGCATTACTCAATCTTTCTTTTTCACATTTCTCACTAATCAAATCTACCACATATATATATTTCTTTTTTTCTTTTTTTTTCTCTGTGTAATACTTCTTAATGACAATGCAGATACTACACTCTGATCTTAGGCAGAAGTGCCGGGGAGCTACACTTTGATCCTAAACAGAGTGCACAGATACTCTAATCCCAGGCAGAAGTGCCGATCCATACATAAATACTCTTGTCATTTTTGTATGGGTACTATACTGCTATATTAATATTAAGCTGCCCATGATTAGTGGATACATAGTAGACAGAAACAACTACAAATACTCATATTTTGACAACATATATATATTCATGACACTAGACAAAATAATTCCTGAAAAGCTTTTTTTCGTCTGACACTTATCAAAGGAAAACGTCAGAATGTAATCCAGATTTGAAAAGAATATTGTTTAGGAGATTTGAAATCACGTCACGGCATTGTCTTAAATCATGACGTCTTGGATTGTTGTTCTAAATGTGCTCAAAATTATTTTGACTAGTCCCATGAATATATATATGTTGTAAATATATATGGGTAATTGTAGTTGTTACTGTTTAATATGTATCCATTAATCATGGGCAGTTTAAAATTCTGTACCACCAAAAGTCTTTTCATATATTAATATTCTGGAAATGAACTGCATAACTTTTTGTAATCTTCATCAAAAGGGAGGAATTGTTTTTAGAGGGGGGTTCAATATGCAACCCCCTCAAAGTCAGACTTGAGGGACACAGAAAATCCATAATCAAGGACGAGATAGAAAAATCTGGAATGGCTGACCATATATCTGGAGAGAGAAATGCGACCACTTTCCTCTCTGGGAGGAAGTCCAGATTATTGTTAGAGAATGCTGTTGGAATCAGAGAAAAATCAAAGAGGCAGCTCATAGCAACATGTTGACTGGATGCATTAGTCAGACAAGTGCGAAGTTCAACCCGATGTGGCTCCCGCTGCTCAACAGGCACAAACCCGACAAGACAAGGACAAAGAAATACCCGAAACCCTACGTTATAAGGGTTACCTCCTTTGAAATTAAAAACTTCTGTTTACCCTGTCACATTCAGATATCACACCTGAAGAAGACCGAAGAATGGATTGCCTGAAATGTTGTGTTAACAACAAGAAGGAGTTCAATCGACCGAAGAACTATTTGAAAATTGTTTTCATTTGCCATTAATTTAATTTAGTGAATTAAATCACAAAGTTTTGCTCGCTCAAGTTCTTCATTCTGAAAAATACAAAATTTTTAAATGTTGCAAATACTTATTGGTGCACTCTTTCCCCATATTAACCATCTTTTCCTTTCTACGTCTCATTTTTAAAAAGACACAATTTCACAAATTTGAAAACTTATCACTGGTCTTCAATATTGAATGAACAGCTGACATTTATTTAAGAATTTTTGCAATATTCATATTGTCTCATCTATTATTTTGTAAAAGTCTTTGAACTTCTATGCAAAAGAAGAAGAAAATAAACAAGCCTGGTTGCTGCAGGGTCAAACTTCACTCCTAGTCCGACTGAAGATGATTACTGCAAGTTTTGTATTGTAAATATAGTAAATAAAAAAAATGATAAAAATATATTTGTTTTAGTATAAATGCATTTATTTATTAGAATGAAATAAGCCCTTGCGTATCTGTAAGATAAATTTTGTAGATATGTACGACTTGTCAATTTAGCTCAGTTAGTAAGAGACCAGTCTACCGATCAGTTGTTTGTGGTTTCAAATCATGGTACAGGTATGTTAATTTTTACTCCCCTAAATTTGGTGAGGATTGTTCTCGTTATGGTAGAAAAACAAAGTCAACTCCAGACTTTGACAAAAATAATCATTCATTTTTCTATCATATAAACAAGCACTGATCCAGGGTTGAGAGTCCAAGGGGTCTGGACCCCATCCTGCTCAGGCAAAAGACAATTAAAAATAATTTTTATTTAAAGCTAAAAAGAAAGATTATTATTTTGTTTTTTCATCTAAAATAAATAAAATGTCTTCCGTCTTATCCTTGACAAAAAATTTTTTATTGGTTCTGTAGTAAATTTCTTTGGTTAATTTTTTTTAGTTTACTCTTTTGCTAATTCTAGTGCTAAAAAGCTACAATTCAAATTTAAGTCAAAAATTCAGGATCAAATATTACTTTCTTGTTTTTAATGTTTGAAATTAGTTTTCTTTTTTGTGTATTCATTTCTAAAAATACATTTTTCCAACCCGATTCAAAATCCTGGATCCGCTCAATGAAACATTATAAATACTATTACAGAGTCTCTTAACATTTTTGTCTATATTATTACCCGCTCATCAAGAAAACTGCAAATAAAAACAATTTCATCAAAATACTTAATATGATTAAAATATTAAATTTCTTCAATTTTCAATCAATTAACATGTAATTACATGGTGTTTTACAAATAATTTATTTTGTTTTGTAATGAAAACACCACCTTTGTTCACCATCTTGGCACTCGTAATTAACTTTAGATTGTCTCTCTTGGACCCTAACACCTGCATTATAAAGGAGGACTACTGTACTGTCATATATAACTAATTACAATAGAGAGGAAAGTTATGTGCTTACTGAAAAAAGAAAAAAAAAAGAATTAGGAAACTTTTACTATTGTAAATCAAACAGAGTTATAATAGAATCTTTATTCTAGTTTTATGTGTTTGACTGAAGAAGAATTCTTTTAAAAAGTTGGGGAGTGAAAAAGAATGCATTTTTCTGCTAAAATGATAAAACAGTGGTAATTAAGATTGAATTTTTTTTTTCAAGTGACCATTCTGTGGAACAAACTCAGCCAAGCAACCGTCACATTGGTAGATTCTTTCAAAAGTATCCCCGAAAAAGTTATTGGTCATGAAAAATTTGAATATTCTCTCTTGTACTCAAAAATACTTCTTACACACAACTGAGTTAAAAAAAAAGAAAAAGAAATTACATAAATCCTCCCCAGTCACTGAGAGGAAACACAATCCGCAGATCGTCATAAATACTCCTTTCTACTGGAGTACCTACTTGGCAAAGATTGTGGTAATGCATTCAAACCTAAAATGAACCTTAAATTATCCTAATTCATTTTTCTGTTTAGTTTAATAAGCTTAAAAATCTCTTTAAGCTAAAATTCTCCCTTCTGCAATATTAATATCAAACAGTTGTCACAAATATAGTGCATTTTTTATCCATGTATTTAATTTTATAACATTGTAGACAAAAAAAAAGTAATCTATCAAGGACTACCTAATCACTAACACCTTATTTGAACATCACATCTGCTCATTTGTATCCATTAGGGCAGTACCCGTTCCAAAATTGCATGTTTGGAAAGGGCCGGACTTTATGGTGTGTAGAGCAGCCAGCGATAATTGTCCTGAAAAATAATTTTCTGTCCGTCGTATGAAACTATGGCTTCGGAGTATTTTGGTTACTGCTCTTCAGTGTTGCCAATTTAGATATTTTATATCTAAGTTTAGATCTGTAATTTTAGATAAAAGATCTATAATCTGTAAATTTTTGTTAGATTTCTTGAGAACGGCTGATCGAAAAAAGCTTCAACTTGACACTGCACTGCCTTGTGTGCTGACTAATATATGGCGAATGACCAGTTGTCAAGTTATCTCAGTGCATACAGACAGATTTCAAAAGTGAAAAGCACAGAATGGCACCATTGCTTCCATGGTGAGGAAACAATTTTTTTTAAATAATGGATGATATTTTAGTGATACTAGTCCATGACCCATTGGTCCAGGCTGCTGCTGATGATACCTGGTGTTGCCTGGCAACCAAAGGCTCAGCCAATGATTACTACTGATACAATAAGTGTGACAGACACGGTTCTTATTATATATATGATTTATTTTGTATGCATACGAATAGTATTTCAAAGAGTTACATTGTCTGTAAGAATCCACACATATAACAATGAGCAATGTGTGTTTGTACTGTCACACTAAGGGCCACAACTGATGTAGTAAACATAGAATTTTATGTTCTGATGACTTAGTAAAAATGCTGAATTTAAAGAATAATAAAAAATATAAAAAGTAATAAACAAAAAAAAATTTAAAAAGTGGTTTGTGGTTAACAGAACGCTATTTTCCAACAGAACACTATTTTAATGCAAATCTCTTATCAACGTATATAAAACGCAATATGTATCCATATATTCTTCAAGCTCTATTCTTCAATGCAAATCTTTATTATCAATGTATATAAAATGTAATGTGTATCTATATATTTCCTATATGCCATCATTTTTGACGGTACGGGTAAACTAGTAAATTATAATATGCATCGTAAAGTTTCCTTTATAACGGAGAGAGAATTTAGGCAATTACAGTACTTGGATACTGTACTTTAGTGAAACTGTTTCAGATATCTATAAACACCCCCCACCTCTTATTTTATAGATTCAAATTTTAATGCTCAATAACAGCTATGGTTATTTATCTTCACATTCTTCCAGGATCAACTTTTAATCTACATAACGTATCTCTAACACTGCTGTCTTTAGTCTTGAAGTGCAATTAATTCTTAGGCTAATGAACATGATACATCGACTAATAGCAAAGTGGAACATTTGTCACAGGAAGCGGAGATCTAATATATGACAGGTCTGGTTAAGTCACTCAATGGAAACCGTCATGTGACCAATGTCTTTTGGCAGCATGCCATATTGGAGGAGATCAATTAAAAAATTGGAAAAAGCAGTGATCAATGTTACTTTTCTTTTGTTGAGCAGTGATCACTAAAAAAAGTCCAAATTTTCAACAAAAAAACAAAAAACAACAAACAAACGTGAATGTTGCTGGACAAAAACTAAGGGACCAATTTAGCATACATTTATATTGCAAGTTGAACAGAAAACCTAATACATATATAGCCAGCCAGCCAGACCAGCTTAGAAGCTGAAGAAACCTATGTTGACAATTTTGGTTGACAGTTTCTAATTGACAAGCATGTGATATCCCTGAATTGGTATTTACATAGCTTGACATGGTACAAGGCTGCAGTAGTGGAGCAACTGGTGTAGCAACTCACTACAGTAGTTATTTATTTACTAAGCTTAGCTTATGCACAAGGCCACAGTTAATGGAGTACCCAGGGAGGATCAAACTCACGACAGTAGTAATGATCTGTGATACACTTGTGAATACTTTGTGCCTCTTTTCATAGCTAAATTTCAGGACAAGGTTGTATATGTTTTTAAACAGCATTCTTATAAATTGTTTTTTTTTATCGATTGTGTTAATTAAAAAAATATTAGCAAAAACTCTGCATTTACCATGATTTGCTCTCACTCACAGTGTATTAAAAGGGTGGTTACATCTGGGCTAAGCTTGTTAGTCTTGTGAAACTATATACTTGTGGCACTGGAAGGTATCGGGGCTGAATAATCTGGCGCTGGAACGGCCTGTGCTGAAACGGTGTCGTTTTATCGGCAATGCTGAACTGACAGTGATGAAACTTACCTAACACCTTTTCAGGGTTTGCTGGTACTATCCCATTTAGTGTGTATTGACAATAATTGTCTATCAGCACCCCGATTAATTTTGATACTGCCTAATCATCATCATCATTATTATTATTGATTGATGATAATGATAATATTATTATTATTATTATTATTAATAATAACAACAACAGGTTTGGTTAGTCACTCGATAGAAACTGTCATGTGACCAATGTCTTTTGGCAGCATGCCATGTTGGGTGGTGATCAATTAAAAAAATTGGACAAGGGTGCTCAATGAATAAGTCACTTCTCTTTATTTAATTCAATTTAAAAAAAAAAAAAACTAGCATGAATGCTTCCAGACACAAACTAAGGGAGCCATGTAGCATAAACTTACATCGTAAATTGAACCGCCCCCACCCCCCACAAAAAGCCTATTTAGACAGGTTAAAAAAAAAAGTTTTTCCTAGACAAAATATGGAGCAAATGTTTCAGTTTTCAACTCTTTAACTCAGATAGCCAGCCAGACCCACTTAAAAACTGAAGAAACCTATGTTGACAGTTATGTTTGATGGTTTCTAACTATGCAAATATTACACTGCATCCAACTATGACTTGGGGGGGGGCAACGCTTGATATGAAGTTAGGGGACTCGGATGAGTTGTAGTAAGTACCCTTGTAAACTGTTCATCTTATAATCCAACATATAGGGTATATCTTGACAACATCATAAGCTTAACAGTGATGATAATCTAGAGAGGGGATACCGCGGACAATTAGATATTTATTTACTAGGTATAACCTAGTCAGGCACAAGACTATAATTGTGTGCCCCCCCCCAGAGAAGGATCACATGCTGAAAACTTGCAATGGTCAGCGGGACTAGCCATTCTGCCAAAGCAGGTGACTATTTTCAGCAGGGTTGTCAGATTAGTTTTCTCAAACTCGGACATGAGTGTTCCAAAACTCGGACATATTTGGTCAATCCTACTCAAAATCAGTCAAATTCGTACAGAAAAATGTATGGCTAAAGATATTTAATAGTGGCTAAAAGTAGCTAGATTATCATCACAATAACGGAAATAAGTAGCTAAAAGTTGCTAGAACTGATATAAGAAATTATTTTTATATATCGGATATTTAAACGCAACAAAAAAATATCTAAATTTAGATATAAAATTTCAAAGTTGGCAACGCTGAGTGGGGCCTTAAATCGGACAATTTTTTAAATTTAAAAAAAAAAAAAAAAAAAAAAAAAAAAAAAAAAAAAAAAAAAATCGGACATACAAGATGAAACACGGACACAATGTCCGAAATCGGACATATCTGACAACCCTGATTGACAGTAACAATTTCATGAGCAGATAAGACACAGAAGCGTAACAATACATTATCACTTCCAGTCTTTGCTGAACAAGTGAGAATTATTGAGACCAGATAGAATGCAATCAAAATATCATTCAAATAAGGCTTATTCTGATCGATGGTGTTTGCTCACTGCCAAAGAGTAATCGGGCTGAGCAAAAGTTGCAATAAAAAAGCAACTAATAAATTAAAATGAAAATAATTATTCATAATACTTCATCTAATAGAAATAAATTAAAAAATGTATTAAAAACTGAAACTAGATATAAACAAACATGGCCACCGATCAGAGTGAAAGATGGGTTTAAGGGTGTCATTTGGACTTCTGCCTTCTGGTTGAGTCTTGGTAGCTCAATTGGTAGAGCAGGCAGGTGTAAACTATGCTCCCTCCATAAAAGGTGTGGGTTCAAATCTTACCTAAGGTGTATTCTTTATTTTCCAATTGAGGTTGCCGAAGAGTAATCGGTCAAAAACAAAGTTGCAATAAAAAGCAACTAATAAAATTAAGATGAAGCTAAAAAGTAGTCATAAAAATTAAAATAATGATTCATAATACTTCATCTAATGAAACAAAAAAAAAACATGTATCATGCAAATAGGTGTTATTATATTGTTACGACTTATTATTGACAATATTTATTAAAGTGTTTTCTTTTTACTCTAATGGTTGGATGGTAGAGTTTAAAATTATTAGATGTTTTCATTATTTCAATAAATTTTATTTTATTTTGTTTATTTATTATTTTTCAATAAGACTTAGTATAAATAATAACTTGAGAATTACTGGAGCTGGACTATTTAAATTTCAGTACGGAATACTTAACAAAAACATTTATGGAAATTGAATAATTATGATTAAAGTATATTGATTTGTTTTTTAACACTTGGAGAAGTTTTATTGAACTTTATTAATTTACTAAAAAAATAAAATTATAAGTTTGTTACACATGAAATGTCATTTTCTTTTTTACCACATCATAGAGAATAATGCTAAAAGTGAAGATATACGAATGTAATTGCATTTTGTACAGATTCTATGTAAATATTTATTATTGGAGGTTGTTGAGCTCTTAACAGCAATGTTGTCTACAAAGACTAATTAGACTAATTTTTAAGCACAAATTAAAATTTAGAGATAATGCTGCTCAAGCTGCTGATAATATCAACAAAGCATTTAAACATTACGAGAGTGTGAACTGTTCAGCATTGGTATAATAAGTTTAGGTCTGGAAATATGGATACCGATAATAAACCTTGATGGAGGCCGAAAACTGTTGAAGAATTATCGACAGAGGTGGTGAACGACCCACAAACAATGGTTGAAGCCCTTTCTGGAGACTTTAGGACTTCAACAGCGACCCTGTCACACCATCTCAAGGCAATAGGGAAGGTTAAAGAATTGGGAAAATGGGTCTTACATGAATTGAATGAAAGGTTCCATGACAGTGTCACACCTCTCAGCTGACTATGTCCAAGCTTAGAGAATTGGTATATGAAGTCTTGCATATTCACCTGACATCTTTCATATGAAGTCCTCCATATTCACCTGACATCTTTCATATGAAGTCCTCCATATTCACCTGACATCTTTCCTATGAAGTCCTCCATATTCACCTGACATCTTTCCTATGAAGTCCTCCATATTCACCTGACATCTTTCCTACAGATTATCTTTTCAAGCAATTCATATCCATAATAAAAGGTTTAATAGTAGGAAAGCAATAATTTGTGCTTTTACTGAATGTGTGACTACTAAACCTAAATAATTGTATAGCGATTACATTTTTATTAGAGGATTGTTGGGAAAAGGTAACTGCTTTGAATGAGTCCTATTTTGATTAAATATTTACCATTTTTGTTGCTGTTTATATCATCCTTCATCTTACTATTCAAAAAACATTTCATATGTAACAACCAAATATTTTTACTCTATCAGTCTAGTACAGGGCTTTTTAGGAGTTTTCAGTTCTGAAATGGTTTTGCCAAATAACTAAAGAGTATCATTATTTACTTTTTAGTATGGAAATACATCAATTGGCTCTCTAACATTTTCTTAATTTATTTTGTTGAAGGGCTGGGGAACAGAATTGATGGGGTGTAGGGAAAGCATGAAGCCAAAATATAGGATAAATAAATTTGAAATGTAAAAAAAACAGGACAACAATTAGTTCCATTTTGTTTGAATTGAATCTTTAATTATCATCAAAAATATATATGCTGAAGAAACTGTTTAGGGTGAAATCATACCACATCATTATCATCATCATCATCATCATCATCAATGGTGTTATCTTCAACTGTGCTTTCATCACACCACTGTCCTTTTATCTTTAATTTCTTTTCTCTCCTCCTCCTCTGCCATCTTTCCCACCATGATTAATGTTCTTCGGCAGAAATTAAAAAAAAATAAAAAAAGAAGTCAGTCCGAACATACCAACAAGTACATCACATCTGACTTTTTAAGTGGGGGATGATATTGTTAAAAATGTCCAAATTTTCTTTCTCGATTTCTTGAGTAATTTTATGAACGACCCGTATGTCCGTGCCAATGTTATTTTATCTTGTTTTTGAATTGAATTGTTTTGATTTTTTTTTTTTTTTTTTTTGTGTGTGTGCCAAACTTTACATATGTACAATTGAAGCTTTCGATCTGGACAATACATGTTAAAAGTATTAAGAATTTCCAGTTGTTTTGTCTTTTTCTTTGATGTTCACGTTTAAAATCCTTGTGTATGTTTTTCGTTTCTTTTTCTTCATTAAATCAGCATTGTAAAAATCAGATGTTTTTTTTTAATTTTTTTTAATCATAATCAATAGGTCTTTTTCTTTCCCTTTTTTATGGATTTTCATTTTTCTCTTTTGGTGAAGTAGACGTATACCACTTGTGGTATTTCTAAAAATGTAATCCATCATTAACAGTAACTTGTGGTACAGATTTGTGATAGTAGTAGAAGTAATATTTGCTTCGGTCTCATTCATTCAACTGTCTTGCTTGCATGCTCATTTTGACCAGTCTTTGTGTTGTGGTTGATTGAGGTTTTAATATTTACAAGGAGAATTTTTTCTTTTCCCTTTTTTCTTCTTCGGACAATTAATTGAAAACTATAAATAAGAACATGCAAATAATACAGAAAAACAAGATGGCTACATGACAATGATTGATTTTTTAATAAAAACATGATTGTCCACCATTTGATTAGGTCCAATAATATTCCTTCTTTTTTCTTCTTTCTCGCTCTCTTTTTGTTTTTCTTTTCTTTTTTGGAAGGGCAGGGGTGAGAGACCAACAGTAGAGCTCTCATTGTGGGGAGGAAGAAAATGTCTTCATTTGAAAGATGCAAGTCTGTGTTCACTTAAAATCCATACATAGGCCATGTTCCTGAAAAGGTACCAAAAAATTACATGGGTTAATAAGAGCATGATTTTTTAAAATTAATATCTCAACTATATTTTTAAAGTATGGATTTTCTATCAGCTGAATAATTCATTAAAAAAACAAAAGAAGTATGCAGACACTTAGTAATTATGGATATCTAAATTATTACTATTTGAGATATAACTTAAAAAAAGTTTAATTATAAATGAAAACATTCTCAAAGGAGTATATGTAGATTTTGTATAGGCATTTATAAAAATACCTTATAATGTACATGTGAATAGATGTGTATTAATTTAAATACACACTTTGTAGCTGTGGGGTGGAATTCTTACAAATAATTTAAATATTGTATAATCAATACATATGGAATATAAAACTGTTTGTGTATTCTCAACAACTACAGTGCATCTCGAATTGAGTTCTTATATTCATCAAGAGAATAGCAAATAAATAAAATAACACTTCTAAGTATCGGTACATTATATTAGTAGCCTTTCAATTACAGATGATGAAATGATAAATCTGGCTGTATGATTCTTCTTATGAATAGTTTGCAGTCAAGGTTTTACACCGGTGGGAGGGCAAAATAATTTTTAAAATTACTAAAAATTTCAGTTAGCTTTATTTTTATTTTGTAGTTTTAAATAATTGGAAATTTTAAATATAAAATGTTTTTCAGGTTTACTCGAGTTTAAAGTAATTAAAACTTTAAAAGAGAAAAGATAAAGGCAAAACCATTTCTTTTCATATACACTAGAAAGAATTTAAAGTGAGGTTTGAGAATAGTAAATATTTATTTGGGCTGGGAGTAAGAATAAGAAATTGAAGTTTTATGAACAGAAATCATACAGTATTGGAATTAAAATAAAATGGAGTGTGCCTGTTTAAAATATCATTCTGACATTAGATCATTTAATGTAATGTATTATATAAAATGTTTAATAAAAAAAATGTATCTAGTCTTGCAAAAAATATAGAGATAATTTTTTAGCTATCATATGTATATTTATTAAATAACTTTGAACTAGTGTGATTCTATTTCTTCATCTATTAAAATCTCGATCTGTATATTGACAATTCTTTTTTTTTTACTAACAGAAGCCCACGCACACACACATACACATGCACAGACAAAATATGTATTGTAATTTCTTCATAATTTGCACTGATAATTTTGACTTTCCATGCATCCTTTTTTGGAGATCGATAAAATTTCAAAATCATACAATACTAGAAACATTAACCTTTTAGCATAGATCAAAATTATCATGATTATTTAAACTGAAAAAGAATAGATAGTATCTTCTCATTCTCAAAACAAAATTAGTTAACTACTGACTTTGGACAGTGCGGTCAGTTGCCTCAATTGGCTTTGAAAATATACTCTATTCCTATTAAATTTCTATACCCCATTATTAAAAACTCTGAAAAGTCTTTTCTTTTTTACAAAATAGAGAAAATGTATAATAACAATGCATATAACTTCATACAAAACTGAAAATGAATGGTTATAGAGTTACGAACATGAAAACTTGCAAAAGCTTTTACTATTTTTCTCTCTTTTTCCCTTAAGATCCATCATAAGTTATTGAGATTAAAAAGCATTTTTGTCAATTTTTCAAAGTTCCATTTATTTTTCTTTCAAGGTAACACATTGTTGTCTGATTCAACTCTTCAGCAAAGATAAAATGTTTAACATTAATACACAATGCTCTTTTGCTACAGTTAAGAAATGGTGAGTCCCAGTCTCTAGACTAAAAGATAAAATCTGTATCTGTTTTAATAAACTCCATGCGGATTCCTAAAATTAGGAAGTAATTTACACAAAATCCAAAGGTAGTTGGAACCAACGTTGTTGAAGCAAATGGCTGACTAATAGATCTCCTGATTGTAAGTGTAGGCTGGCTAATTTAATCAAATTAATTATCTTGTATAGGAGCAGTATCAGTATGATTGGATGGCCATGTGTACACAAATACATTATAGAAT
>VCCN01003593.1:1079421-1090782 GCA_006491835.1 Architeuthis dux | reverse complement strand
TTAGAACATACATGCTTAATCTTTTGTTTTCATACAGTTTGACAGATTTTCTTTTTTTCTATGTGCACAAAAGTAATCTGGGAAGAATTACACAGTTGCTGGTTGAAGATACAATATTTTTACAAATTGTATACAATGCTACATGCATGATTCACTTTTCTTCTTTTTTTTGTTGTAAATAACTAGAAAAGCAAGGAATGTAGATATTGGGCAGTGATTATTAATTAGAAAATTCTCTTATAATAACAACACCATATAAAAAGAACTTAATTGCTTTACATACCACATTTGCAGACATATAAGATACGCATTTGCTTGAAATAGACAGCTATAGGGCTTGAAGGAGTTGCTATGAGCGATAGTCTTCCAAATACCCTTGTAAACCATGCATCTTATCGGCTGGCAAATACAGTAACTCTAGTTACTTTTCTCTCTATTGCTTATTGAAATATTCCTTCTCAAAATGATGAGAGAAGTACCTACTTGAAATTTCAGTCTTTAGGAATACAGTGGCTGGGGAGAGTTTTAAATAAATATTAATTTTTCTGTCTTAAAAAAGATACAAGCTTATTTTATAAAAATAAATGGTGTACAAGGATATTAAACACTGATAAATTTTACTAAAAAAGAAAAAAGACAATGATTTGTCCAATTCTTTTCCAAGATGGAAAGAATAAAAAATCTACAAGAAAAGAATTTTCGATTTTTGATAATTTAAACTTCAGCATCCATTTTTAATTTCATTAAAAATGTACCCTTTGCATCTGGAATAGTCTTTCATTTATGCAAAATTAAAAAATTTGTTTACGTCCCATTAATTGAATATATAATTATTTAATATAAAATTAGCCAATGATAGGATTAAAACACCTAATCTAAAAATAATTCCAAAATCTAACATTAGTCTAGGCTAGATTTTTGCACTTTTTAACTCTTAATTACATGCATTTCTTTACATCAAATAAAACTATTGCTTCATTCTCTTGATGAATAAAAGGTCTCTTTGTGACAATATCTTTTCTGTATAACATTTTATTTTAGTGTGAAAAAAAGTATACAATTTGTATATACAAGCACACATCATAACAATCATATTTACACAATATCTAGGGCCTTAAACATTTTAGATTTTATAATCTTTTAAAATCAAGAAAAATAAAACACTTTTTGACAAACATTTAAGATCAATATATAACATTTTGTAAAAGCAAAATATGTGTGTTCTGTGTTATGTAAAAACATTTTTCTTTTTCTTGTTTCTTTCATATATCTCTATGAATGCCTGTCCTATAAGCAATGTCATTTTTCCTTAAATCCATGTTGTGACTGCACAGTTAATGGAATATTTTCCAGTTAACCCTTTTTGTTTTTAAGTTCCATCTACCAGGAGACATTTTCAATAATTCTAGTTAGCGCACAGTGAAATGGAGAAAATATTTAGACGAGAACAAAATTGTATATTCGTAGCATTTAAATACGATTTTAATGCATATAATCTTTTTCAGTCTTGGAAAAGGATTATAATCAATTTATAAATAAAAAACTTGTGTTGTCAGAATATGTAAGAGCATAAAATAGCAAAATATTTTATATTAAGCATTTCTTCCAATGAAATATTGATATGTATAGGTATTTAACCATTTTTGAAAAAGTTTTCTTACAGAAAAAGGTTAATTTGAATCAATTTTTGATAATTATAGAAATATAAAATGCTGGAAATGCCCATTTAACTTTTTTATTTAAATCATTTTTATTTCTTTACAAGCATACGAATTTAGAACTTGAGAATTATTAATTTGCTTGTGAGATATCTTATCTTAGCTGCTCTATGAACAAAGAAATATCTTGTCAGCCACTCCCAAGAGGTTACATTCTAAATAACTTAAAATTATCCTAAGGTCTCCAAAGAATAAACAGACGTTTACACACTTAACACAAGAAATTTGTATGCCAGGTCTTGATTCTGTAAGGAATGGTTCAAGTGACTCATAACTTTTGCATGACCCTAAGGAAATAATTCTTTAGGATTTCAGCTTCGACTCTGGAGTGAGAATCAGAGAATGTAATTTGCCTTGGTATTTGAGATCTGCCCGCTAAACCTCACTGCCTCATTGCATTTGAGTTGCATTCCCTGATGTCTGCAGTTAACTCTAAGATGCTTTTTTAAAACAGTATGGTAAACTGGCCCATTATTTTCAGTTTGTTGTATGGAAGTGAGGTTTCAGAGTATATTGTTACATCCCCTGGTGGGTGTTAACAAGGTTTCTTTGATATTTTAATGATGATTTTTCATTAAGGTTTTTTTGGGATACACTAACTTTGGTAGGTACAAGGCCAGCCTAATGGAGCACCCAGTGATGTTTTCAATGAACATTTTGTTGAAAATACTCTATAATGAATTTGATTGTGTAGATTATGGAAACTTAACCAAGCACAAGACCCCTGCAGCAGGGCACTGAGTGAGAATCAACCTCATTAACAATGGTTTGCAAGATGAACTTGCTAACCACAGCAATACAGACAGATATAGAGATTTTCTAGGCTAAGCCTGGCATAGAAGAAAATTGAGTGTATAAAGATTGTGTTGTGCCAGTTATCAAAATGGGGAGAGCCTGCCTGTCTTGGAAATCAGCTTTTAAAATCCTGGCTTTTACCTGGGCTTGAACTGATGGCAGTGGGAAATACACAATTATCAGTCAAATTTAGGCTCTGCCAGGTGACGTTTATATAATACGATTGGTGAAGCCAAAACAATAATAATTTTACAATATAAATTATGATAATTATAAAGACATTTATTAATTGGGAATCTATATTTGCTTGGCATTGGCCTAAATTGTGTAAGTAAATATAAATTATGAAATTGACTTTCTTAGAAAAGATATAAGATTTTAAATAAACGCTTAGATTGACCACAAAAAATGTTGCTGTGGTCCACGTGCCTGTGATTACCCATATGTGTCCTAAATGATATTTTGTGCATGTGTGTTTGCATATATTCACATCTATGTATAAACCACACACTTTATATTATACAGGTGACTAGATTTCTTTTGATGGACAGTTTAGTCCGAAAGATACACCTGTGTTTAGAGCATTTTATCAGAGCACAAAACATTTGTCATAAGAACACTTCCAAAAGTTAAGAGGTCTTGTGTTATTGTGCCCAATACTTTTTGTTCTGAACTGTTTTTTTCCTTGGGTGTTTCTGTAAATGTAGTCATCTAAGACACCTCTTTTTGCTTTATACATATTGAAAAAGTATTGTAAGAGTAATAAAGAAAAAGATCATAGGTATTAAAGATATCTTACCCATATTGCCCAGTCCTCCTGCACTTCCGTGGTATCCGTTCATACCAGTTGTGCTATAGCTGCTACTACTACTACTGTGCGGAGTGGAACCATTTGATCCATATCCTCTGGGAGATACGCTTGAACTTTGACCTCGGCCATAGCCTACTTGAAAAAATAAAAAAGTAAAAGTTTAAGAACATTGCAAAAAATTTCTTTATTCTTTAAAATAAAAAAATAAAACATACAGAGGAAGCCATTTATTATAATCACAAATAATGTTATTGTTATTAAAACAGTCGGTCCTAAATACTTCATTTAAAATGGGATCAAGTTTACATCAGGCACCCTGAGAATTGTTGAATTGAACAGGGACACATTTTGCCTCAACATTTGTTCGAAGTTACTTACATTCAATAAAAAAATAGGTTGTTTCTTTTTTTTTAAACTAACAAATTTTCAAAGTTACTAAGATACTTTCTCCTGGAAAAATAAGAAGTATTTTTTGTGCTTTCAATCCAACTATTCTTTGTAAAACTAGGTTTTGGCTTTTATAGCGATTATTAGAGCTTTAATTTTACAATCAATCAGTAACTGTCATCTTAGCGTAATAAAAAATGGAAAAAGAAGGTTGGATTGAAAGCTCAAAAAATACATTTTATTTTTATGGGAGAAAGTATCTTAGTAACTTCAAAGATTTGTTAGTTTAAAAAAAAACCCAAAACAACCTATTTTCTATCAAATGTAAGTAACGTACATATCCGGTGTCGAGGCAAAATGTGTCCCTTTTTGATTCAACAATTTTTAGGGGGCCTGATGTAAACTTGATCCTTAAAATGAATTAAAAATTCATATTAATTTCACATTAATTTTTTTAATAATGTAACGTTAATAACAATTAATTTATAACAATAAATGTTAATTGTTCCAATTTCTATATCCTTTGCTTAATGTTATCAGCTGGTTATTGTTATCTAAAAGATCCCTGTCCCAAAGTGAACACAATAAGCGGCTTCCTCTGTATAAAGGGGGAAAAAATCTGCAGATTTTCTGCTGTTTGTTCTTGATGTAGATTTGAACAATCATGGGAAAAAGCTCTTTGACAGAAAATCATTTGAATTTGTACATCACTTCAGTTTGATATCTTTTCTGTCAGAATTCTTTTTAATATAAATTTGTTTTATCTTTGCACAAAGACATCATCCTTCCATCATCCTGCAAACTTAAAATCATCTATAAGTAATTTGTCTACATAAACAAAGAAGCTATGTAGGTAAGACTCTGAAAATCAGTAAAATATTCAAGAAAAAGGAAGGAAAATAAACTACAATACTAAAAAGAAACCAAAATCTATGCTTGAAAACATGAATGATCTCGGCTTACAGTCTTTGTTTAACAGTCTTTGTTTAACAGTATTTCATTCTATTACTTTTTAGAATCTGTCAACCAAGACTGTTACAAAAAGCATTCATGCTTGTTCTTTTTGAAAATCTGCACTTTTTTTACTGATTACCACCCAACAAAAGTCGAGAAAAGTAACTTATTCATTGATCACCCATTTTTCCAAATTTTTTTAATTGATCACCCCTTTTCCAAATTTTTTTAATTGATCTCCACCAACACATGAGGGTTTCTATTGAGTGACTAACCAGACCTGTGTTTTTCAGTGTTTGTATCAATAAAAAATAGTAAGTTGTTAAAATATTTTTTTCTTCCTTAACTTTAATTTACTCATGAGCTTTACACACATGCACAAAAGAAAATAAGTATTTATATTGGCATTTTTGTCTCTGGCAAACAGCTCCTGCCTTTGCTTTTGTTTTAGAGAAAGAACTCGGTTTGAGGGTGGGGAATTGCTATTTTTGTTGTAAGAAAATTGAATAAGTTAATAAGCTGATAAGAAGGAAAGTGTCAAAACAAGTAGCAAATGGAATTTTCTTTCTTTTTAATTTTACTTTTGCATGCTTCCTCCCTCCTAACGAACATACTGTTTTAATTATTCAGGAAGTTCTGGTCAAGTCAGACACATCTTGAAAGATGAAGTGAATTTTTCGAAAGCAATTCACTTTTAGATTAAATGTCAAAAGACCTTTTGGAAATGTGTTGCAAGAAATATTGTTGAACTGAAACATTTTTCAAGTGTGAAAAAATGTTAATATGGAGGTTATTTAATTTATTTTACTTTTTCATTTTTTTTTTTTGCTTAGAGAGAATCTTTTGCCAAATTCCAAAATGGTCTTAATTATTTATTCAATTATTTAGAATTTGATTCAGACAGCAAAACTGGGTCATATTTATGCAATGCTATACAATATAAGCATGCTAATTTGGATTGTAGAAAAACTTTGGCTTATGTCTTTCACTTTTTCTTTTTTTCTTAAAACTGATATTCGACAACACCTAAGCCTCATTACCCAGATGAATTCCATATGTAACCATTCTCTGGGGAGAGATTTAGTTTCCATATGATGGTCTTATGTAAAAATGTTAGTTTCATTTAAAATAAATGTATGTATAAGTATATGAATATATTATATGAGAGAGAAAAATATGAATAATTTTATATAATGAATTACTAATGAAAATATAAAGTCATTGAAATTAATGAAAGATCAAGAATTATGATTGCTTTTTGTCATTATCAAAAACGAATTCCTTAAAACAGTTATCAATAATTGGATAAGGAAGAATATAGATATATGGCTAAATTTGAATAGTCGGGTTCGGCAAACCTTCTAGGAGGCAAACTGGATTAGAAAGGTTTTGCATGGCAACGTCAATAGAAATTGAAACAATCATCATACAAAGCAATGGAAATAGTTTGTTTTATTACTTTAATGTTTTTCATTATAGGAGAGTATATACCTACATAATGAGTATAGACCTACATAAACTCTGATGTACTATCAATCAATGAGAACTATGAATGTTTTTTGGGGTTTTTTTGCACAATGTATTGTCATAAACTGCGGTTCAAATGTAGCCGAGTATATGAATAGAACGCAGGAATGCAGAGAGTTAAAAAATTTTTAGCAATAAAACATTTATTCATTTGAAGCCACTGCAAAAATGAGACTTACTCTTTTTCTTGAGACTGAATTTTATTTTTTTTCTAACCAAAGATAGATAAAAAAAAGAAAGAGAATTTTTGTATGCAACGTAACATATTTAATGAAGTCGGTGAGCTAGGTGAAATGAAGCCATGAGCCGTAGTTGGCCGATTTCTGGCCTAATGGGTAAAAGCCCTATCACAGTCAGATGATATCGGAAGCTTAATTTTCATTTCTGATCTATGCTGTTTACTTAATGGTCATAGAATAAATGCAAAAAATTATTTGAGTGTTGCAATAAAAAGCAACAAAGATGGAAAAATACCTAATCAAAAAACAATAATAATGACAATGCTTCATCTAAGAAATTTGAACAACTTAACCGATAAGAACCCACTGTGACACAGGTGTCACATACAATTTAATTGATCTGCACAGTCTCTTATATAATATTATATTTTATACTTGATTTTAACTCATGAAATGTACTAAGTGACATCTACTGAACATCCTGGTGCAGTCATGTGACTGTGCGTCAATTTGCCTACCAATAATCCCATATAATGTTCCCTCAAGTAGAAATGGTCCCGAGTTCTTATGGGTTAAAACTGAATTATCAGCAACTTCAGCTTTTATCACTTCTTTTTTTAATTATATTATTTTAACTTTGTCTTAATTAAGAAAAAAAACCTCTTGAAAATAGTGAGGATGTTTTAAATCTCTTTCTTTCCTTAACAGCAGACAAAAAGAAGAGTTTTCAAACAATTTGTGAAGTTTTAAAAAAAATCTTTTCACTGAAAAGTAGCTTAAGTAAACATTAGAAACCCAGGAAAAAAAAATCCTGAACGTTCTTGGAATTACATCTATTTAAGAGGAAGAAGAGGATCAACATAATTTTATCAGGGTTGAATTGAAACAATGAAGAACAAAGAGACAAAAAAGAAACACTTCTTTTTTGTGTTTAAAAGCAATTTGTCAAAAACGAAAACAAGAAAATGTTGTTTGACTGCTATTGATGAAAAATGCCTTCTAATATTACTTATATATTCACAAAATGTCTTCAAAGTTGCAATGGGAAGGTGGGAAGAGACAGACAGACACAGATGCAGACAGAGATGGGTAAAATAAAAATGGAAATAATAAAATCAATGAAAGGTAAAAACTATGTTTATGCAGATAAACTCTTGGCAAAATGGGGGGGAAATTTGGATGCATTATCACTTAAAAATTTCCCCTGCCAATTTTAAGGGAACAAGGAAGAGATAATGAAATAAGAATTACTCTATATAGAGCTGGACAATGTGTACTTAGTTTTTTTTGTTTTTTTTCATTTTACTTAAAAAGCATAAAAACAGGTTTTGAATCTCATTTTGTTACAGAAAATTTGTGATCATAATTTATTTATATTTAAAGTTTGAATGACAAACAGAAAGAATTATCCATGAATATTATCTTTATCTTCATCTTCAGATAAAAATGTGAATTTTAAACCACAATACCTAGATGAATTAACCTTTTTGAAATTTTTAGATGAAGCATTTTCACTATCATTTTAGAATGAAAAAATGATCTTGGAATATTATCTTCTTCAGATAAAAATGTGAATTTTATAACCACAATAACTAGATGAATTAAACTTCTTGAAATTTTTAGATGAAGCATTTTTCACTATCATTTTATAACTAGTTTAAAAAAATCTTATTAGTGTTGCTTTTTAGAAGATATATTTTCACTATTATCACTTTCATTTCATTATTACTAGCTTTAGTACTAGATAGTAAAGCAGGGATAACGTAGAAAAACAGAAAGTGGGAGTGGCAAGGCTGACTATGGATTGTTGCTCTGCTTAATCATTGAGGCTCCTGTGGCTGAGGTAGTATAAGCAAGATACCTGAGAAATGGGCTCCGAAACTGTGGGAGCTAATTCAAATCTCCTCAGAAGCTACATCTTTATTTTCCAATTTTATGCTGTTTGTTCTAGCAGTCAAAGAGTTCATCAACCCAGATAAAAAGCGACAATCTATATGAATTCTCTAAATGCATGCAAGAAGCTCATTGTAACATGAGGAGTTTGTATGGTTATTGTTAGAATGAAAGATGTATATCAGTAGTAAAAATGTTTTTACAAAGATGATTGCATTATGAATCTTAAAATCAGTATCACAAAATGGTTGCGAGTTAGTTATTACTTTTTGAATAACAGTTACAGAAACACAGGCTATAAATTCCTTGAATTTAGACTGAATATCAGCCATCATATGCTTCAGGGAATTTTCTACTGATATAAAAAGCAAAAAGGAAAGAAAAATTGTGTTATGAGCAAAACATTTCTATTGAACTATAAGAATCAATGATAGTAAGCATTATCATTTTTTAAAAATATATACCTATGAAGATTAATAAAATTAAGCTGTGAGTATAAGTGGAAAATAGTTGTGCATATTTCTCTGAAATATGTGATGGCTTATTTTCAAGTTGAACTCTTGGAATTAATTAATCACCACTGCCCACAACACTGGTTATTCATGTGTTCTGACATTTATATGTATCTATGTATCCGGACTTTGCCCAGCCCTAACTATTCATAGCAGAAACTTGAAATTTTGCACTTGTTTACACACACCTCACTGAGTAGGGAAAGTGTTTTTATTTTTAATTAATTTTTTATTTTAATTAATTTAATCCCCCCCCCCCGCTAAATAGGTTTTTAGAAGGGGGTTCAGTTTTTAATGTAAGTTTATGTTAAATTGGTCCCTTTGAAAATTTTGACTTTTTAGTGTCCAACAAGACGAGAGGAGTAACTTATTCATTGATCATCCCTTTTTCAAACTTTTAGTTGATCACTCTCAACACAGCATATATGGGTGGTGGTGATTCATAATTTCCCTTGGAATGCTGGTTATATTTTTTGTTCAGTTCTATGTTATAAGCTTTCCCTTCTATAATATTTATTATATGTAACATCATTTATCCATTATATTACTTATTCATGTATCATATTGAAAGGAGGAAATATTTTTTGTGCTGCAAAATCTTTGAACTATAAGCAAACACTCTGCAGTAATCAGCATCGATATTTTTCTAAGGCAATACAATTATAATGTGTGTATCTCTATAGTGTTTCGAGAGGGGGAAAAAAAATTGGTAACTGATCAATGTCGATGTATCTTTATTTTAAAATTAGAAAGGTTGGATAAAGGTAACCAACCTTCTTCCCACTGACCATTCGCTGCATCCTGGACACTAACGGCCAGCTGGCTTGTGTAAGTGTTGAAGCTGGACATTGCTGAAGTGTTGTTCATTGCCGGTGAACGAGGGGCAGGCAGAGACAACTGGTTGGGATTGCGTGGCATACTGTATAAGGCCTCGGCTAAATCGGCAGCCCTTTTCAAGATGATCTCCTACAAAAATGAAAAATATTAAAAAAGTGTTAGAGGGAGAGAAAAAAAAGAGAAAGTGTGTGTATATATAATTTTCATTATTTTCCTACAAGAGAAAATAATGTTACCCACAGTAAAACAATGAAATTTGTATTTCTGAGAGAGAAAAAAAAAGAAAAAAAAAAGAGATCTACTTTGGTAATTTCTTTTTGCAATTATATCACAGGTTAGAGTCCTTATCTATTGTGGAATTATATATTTTCTTTTACCATTTATTGAAGAGTGATATTTATTTATAATCTGTTTGCATCAGACCATTGTCATTTTTTTTTTTTATGTATATATTACATTTATTAGATAGCCTGTTGTACATGTTAGTTAATTTGTAAGAAAATAAAACCATTTTAAACATGAAATGATTACTTTCTATTATCATCAATTTTTTACGAGAAAAACCCAGCACAGAAGTTAAAGAGTCTCGGGAAAATTTACCAAAAATTAAAAAATATCCATTTTAAAAAATAAAAATGTTTTATAAGGAATAATGATTTTGATGCAAAACCTACAATAATATGTGAAGGGTCAAGGGTTGAAGGGTCAAAGGGTCAAATAACAGTTAAACCTAAGATGATAATTACTTGCATTAATGAACTAAAAAAGATAGCAATGGCAATAAGAATAACAGCAATCTCAGGTAGGATAGTAATGATTAAGTTTATCAACTGCTGACTGCAGCTCATCCTTACCTCTCTTGCTGTAGAGGTTGGTCTCCTATACATAATACCAGTGCATTTTATCTCTTTTTTTATTTATTTTGTCAAACTCCAGTCCAAGTTGGAGTTGACTTTCTTTTTCCACCCTCGTAACAACAAAAAACAATCCTCACCTAACTTAGGGGTGTAAACTCTTCACTGTTTGTCTATAGAGTCATGTTAAACCAAACCGATATATAAATAAAACCAAGTGATTGCTAGGGGGCTCTCTTACCAACTCAGCCAAACTGACAAGTCTTATATATCCATGAATTTATTTATTATATATACAATACAAAAGTTGCAGTAATCATCTTCAGTCAGAATAGAAGTGGAGTTTGACCCTGCAGAAGCCTGGCTTGTCTATTTTCTTTTAGTGCATCTGACAAATACCATAATTAATATAAAAAATGAAAATGATAATCAACATTAACAAGTATGGGTGTGACCTCTGACGATCATGTACTTGACTTCTCTGTGGGAGGAGCAATGTTACTCCTCTCCACAGTGAGGGTTTAGGGTGCGGGGGTCTCTAAATTGCTATTGTCTTTTCCCTACTGAAGAGATTCACTTCTTTTCTATATTGATTTTTGAGAACATATGAACACACTGTAAATTACTGTCAAAGTCACTTTCACCAGTGAATAAACATGTTTTTTTTATGGCCATAAATTCCGTTTTGTTCAAGTGAAGTAAAAGAAGAATGGAGACAACAGAAAATGATGTCTGGAACCAAATAATTTTGAGGCATGAATTGTAAAAGAATCAGGAATATACAAATTAATAGTTTCTGAAGGTGTTATCCTTTAGAAACAGGTAAACTCAACTATATTTGATTCAGTACCTATGTGTGAATGAGTAGGTACAGTAATGCATTCGTTGATGTGT
>VCCN01003593.1:945574-973835 GCA_006491835.1 Architeuthis dux | reverse complement strand
A
Source organism: Architeuthis dux (assembly GCA_006491835.1). Classification (NCBI taxonomy): domain Eukaryota; kingdom Metazoa; phylum Mollusca; class Cephalopoda; order Oegopsida; family Architeuthidae; genus Architeuthis; species Architeuthis dux. The sequence continues at coordinate 973,834 of VCCN01003593.1, read as the reverse complement.
ATAAATGTCGTCATAATTTTCATACTTCAATATGCATCGCATGGCATGTTTTGCTTAAAAGCTGGGTTTTTTCCTCTAATTCTGGTGTTTTTTTTTAAAAATCAGATCCATACTTGCCCTATTTCGACTGACTACATTGGTTGTATACAAAAAAGGACACACATTAACGGTTGGGGCGGATGTATAACCCTGAAATCGTAGGAAGCAGGAACTCCATGCCACGTCGACAGTCGAGAGCATTGCGTACGGTTCGACACGATTTTTGAAATCCCAAGGGAAATTCCCTGATTTATTTCTAGCGGATAAAACCAGCGAACCTTCTTTTGTCAGATCCGGCACAATTGCCTGGCAGAGGAGAAGAGATTGATGCGGGATTTGATGATATAAAATAAATAAGTAAATGAACAGGCTAGGAGAAGTACAGCGAGATGATACGTTCTCGGACAGAAAAATCAAGAAAGAATGCTCAAAGAAGATTGGAATTCCGCTAAAATATTCCTTTAATGGAATTTCCTATCGATGATTGCAGAACACATATTCAAGGATGGTAATGCAGAGGCGACAAAAAATTGCTTCGAAGCCAGTGCCATCACACTTTTCGGCCGCTAAGTTTCTCGAAATAGGAATTCTTGTTGGCGGAGCGGATATCACTTTTGGCACAACAACGGTGATTATTGCCACTATGGAGGAACACCTTGCGAGGAATCTTATCAATACATTTCTAACCTTTAATGCTGAAAACTGAAAAGTAAAAAGAGGGAGCGTGTACTTGGATTTTTTTGTATTACCTCACAAATCACTTGTGCTTTTCATACTGATGAACAGGTAAAACATTCTAAAATATCAAAAAGATGTGGATCACTTGTGCTGTCCATATTACAGAATACCTTTCTTGTTAAAAAAGCAAAAAACATGTCAAGATATCAGACAATCTTTGAATGATTCCCGTTCAAATATTTATGCTTACCGTCTTCTTTTACAATATATCGATTAGAAAATTACGATTTTAAAATTGTGCACGATTTTTACAGCTGTGGTAAATCCTTACATTGCGAATTGAATACCGCTTTTAGCAGTATTTTATGTAAAGATAACAAGAGACTATATCTGTCGAAAATTTAGAGAATTGCTTGCGATCCGGCTGAGTGTTAGATGTGGAACAAATAAACTCAGCATTGACTGATATGGTTCAAAACTGCGAAAAAGTCTTCAAGGCGTTCAATTGTTTTGATTTGTGTTCGTTTACTGATCCTGGCATTCAAAGACCCCTTCCATTTATATGTGTTCATAAAATCACATCCACGAGCGTTACGCTAAATCCATGGAAGTTCTCCTCAGAGCGGCTGCCTGTAGTAAGTGATACATGTTCACGAGATTCTGTGGAACTGTTTGTATATTGGAACATCATCTTTAATGCATTTGTGCCTTTGTCTTGCTTTATATGCGTGCAAACATATATGCGCATTGAAGAATATTGCATGAGGTAAATTATTAAGCTTTCGCCTTTTATGTACGGGGCCTGTTTGGAAAATGACATTGGTTTGAATAGGATAACTCTGTTGGGCGTCCAGAGAAGCAATTGCAGGGGGGAAATATAACAAATACAGACGAAAACGACGACAAAAGGAAATGAAGAAAGAATGTAGATTCGATGTAAGCTGACTTGTTCAATTATTTAATATTACAGTCCAGTGCTCATCTAGATGTGTAGATAGAATTCGGACAGTGCTGACCAGACAAAACGGATAAGTGAGGGAAAAGATTTCTTATTCACTCTTGCCTCTTCTATCTTGTCCTTGTGGAATTGCTTCTCATCAATGGAAAATGCTTGCAGCTTTTGGGTATTAAAAAGAACGCTTGTGGGTTATGGGTAGGTGAATCTCACAATTTTACCTGGCGATAGCGCCGAGCTTGTTTGGTGTGTAAAACACAAAGAAGCAAAGAAATTATTTTACATTATTCCAGACTATTGTTTCATCTTGGTTGTTTTAAATAAAACATTTCGGTGGATAGGTTCTTCGCCCTTCCTCAAGTATATATTGCATTCTGTGTTTTTTACAAGTTGCTTAGTACTTTTCTTTTCATCTCAACTAGACAAGGTGTCGTCCATATCGATGAACAGGTACATAATCTGTTCATAACATCCAGAATTGTAATAATTGTTAGAATAAAAGAGTAATTGAAAACAATTTGATTTTAAAAAAAAAGCTTGGCTTATTTTTTTTATGCCAGGGGAGTGTAGAAATGTTTGAAGAGAAAATGAGAGGTTGGACTAGGGGTGAGATTTCTTCTTTAGTCAATAAGGAACCGATTTCGTGTGACCACCTCTGATCTAAAATGCAGCAGTAGTGCTCTAACTCCCCACCTCCTGATTAGGTTCCCCTGATGCAGACGCTTGCTGACCCTCCCCTCTGTGGCTAAGTTGGTCGCTTCTTATACGTTTTTATGGCCACATAAACATACGTATACATAAACCATTGGACCTGATTAGGTGATTTACTTTAATTTGACCACGCTGATGAATATACTACAATGCGAGGCTTGAACTGCTAAAATTACTTTTTGAACACAGGCTACACAGTTAGTTATGCACTAGGATTACCTAATAAACATTTTTAAAGTATCTACTCTGCCGATGGCGACAAGAAAGATTCACAAAGAAAAAGAAAGAACGTAATATTCTCATTCTTTCAATCTATTAAAATTGTTTATAGATGGACATAAAATAATTTGCAAAAAGACTCACAGAAGAGAAGAAAATGTTTTTTTCTTTTTTTCCTCACCTGCCTACTGTTTGGTTTCCACACATTTCGTCCAGTATGTGTGTACCGTCAGATCTGTATGCAGCCTATAACCTATAACTGTATGACACACATAAAAAAACAGTCATAAATAACTAACGGTAAGTCAGCATTCAAAATACCAATCTTTACTAGTCTTCTGTTGTCCTATTATTTTATTTTTATTTTTAAGGATATCCCTTTGTGTTTGTGCGTGTCAGAATGACTTTGGCGTGACCACTTTCTGTGTAGATTAATATTTAAGTTTCGTGCATAATGATATCGCGAACAATGCTAGATGAACATGTTGTAGCGTTTGTCGTTCTCTCTCGCTCGATTGCCCATGGCGCGTTGTGTTAGGTGCAAGGGCAGAACATCGAGAAGGCAGAGAAATGTACAGTCCTGAAATAAAATAATCATAAACAGTCCACGCGCAATGAAATAACGTTTTCAATAAACCATATGTTATCTCTGTTTTAAGGAAACAAAAGCAGCCTGTACCACTCTCCTCGGCCCACTTTGCTTTTCTCTCTAGCTTTATCTCTGTTTCTCTCTCTCTCTCCCAACCCTCAAAGAAAGAGGATATTTCTGAAAGAGAGAGAGAGAGAGGAGGGGGAACAGAGAGTCAAAGATAAGAGAGGTTGAGAATATGTGTAATGATAAAAAAGAATAGGTGGGGACTAGGACGGGGATGTCGGTGGAAAAGAGATGTTTACTAAAGTGGGTTCAATATGAAGTTGTTAATGCTTCATTATATTGCTTTGTCTGCCTACCACAGACGGACAAAATGAAAATTTATCTGGTTGAGATCAGTTTACTTTTGTTGAGTAGGATGCCCCAGTGCGTGTTTGTGTTGCGAAGAGATGCGTTCAGTGACCAGGCGAATATCTACATCCTTCTAACACTTTAAGTAGGAACAATAGTTATAGAGAATCGGGGCGGGATTCGGGGCGGGTATCAGGGCCGGCCGGGTTGCAATATTGTGCGCGGGGGCGGGGGTTCAGTACGAATAAAGAAATAGTAAAAAGAAAAATGGTGGAAAGAGAGAGCAATGAAGAGAGTGAGAAAGAAAGAGAAATGGAGGAAGTAGAACATACAAGAAAATAGAGGGAAAACGAAGAGAGTGAGGCGGAAAGAGTAGACAGGAGAGATAGAGAAAGCGAAAGAAGGAGAGAGGGGGGAGCGAGAGCTAAATAAGCAGATAGAAAAGGGTGGAATAAACAGAGAGAGATACAGAGTGAGAGAGAGGGGGGAACAGGGGGAACAGGTGGACAGGGGGAGAGAATCAAAGAGAGGTGGGGGGGTGCAAGCAGAAGACGTAAACGATGGATGAACGACGGTGAAATAAATCTGGAAAAGGAAAAGAAACAAAGAAAACGAAAAAAGAAGAAAATCGAAGCACACGTAAAACGGGAGTTTAGGGGCGCAGAAGGGTAAAAAGCAAAGAGAGTAAAACAAAGGCCGTGTTAAGTAGAACTTAAAAGAAGGAGAGGCAAAAGGAAAATCAAAGAGAGAGAGAGAGAAAGACAGAGTAAAAGAGTCGGAAGGAGAAAACTGTATACAGAATGTTGAGAAGAGTTGGAATTGGAGGAGGAGGAGGATAAAACCGGAAGACAAAGACACCGGACTGTCTAATGATAAACGCAAAAACCGTTCTCTTAACCGTCAGACGTGTTCGTTAGTTCACTGACAGACAAGAAGACAGCTGCAGATCGTTATGAACTACATTGCACCTCCTTCTTCTCGTCGTATTTGACTCCACTCATTAGAAGCCAAAATCTATTTCATTAAAATCAATTCTCTAGAGTGTATTCATGGTTAGGTAAACTTCATTTTCCTGTTTTGTAATCGAACAAGAAACATTATCATGCGTTCGGAATATAACAAGGTAAATTTGGTTTCATACTTGAGAAGTCTAACTCTATTTATCCCCGTTAAATCTTATGCCACTTTGACTGGGGCTCTCTGGCGAAGACTTCATTATTAAGGCAATGCGCCGTCGCAGGCCGAGCATTGATCGTGCAACTTCGACCTGATAATGTTATTTTAACACTGCCCCAGGGAGCGTGTCCCCATATTAGGCCCCTTTCACCTAGGCAAAGACAGATTTACCCCCGGCGGATTTTCGGATTAAGTGCTCCCAATAAGTCGCTTGCATCTTCCCAAATTGGCCTGAGCATCGACACTTAAGCTCTCTTTGAGAACTCAATTGATAACGCAGTCATCCTAGCAGACGAGAAGTGGGGAGGAGGGTGTGAGCAATCGTAGAAAGAAAGTAAACAAAGTTGGGAGTAAGGAGAGGGTGTGAGTAGAAGCAGGAGGAATGTGCATCTGTGTCTCTCTCTCTCTGTAATAGTATGTCTGCTTCTGAGGCTATTACAATTCCCGATGATGATGATGATGATCATCATCATCATCATGCCCCATCTTGTTTGTCCTCCATTCTACTTCTGTTCCTACTTCATTATCTTTTCCCTTATTTTTACTATTTGGCTTGTTACGCAAAGACAAGGAGAGCAAACGTTTTGTCCGCCATTAAGGAAATGGCCAGAGTGTGTGTATGGCTGCGTGGGGCGGCGAAGTAGCAAAGAAAGAAAGCAAGACATTGCAAGTGGGTCAGAAAACCAGGCCAATAATACAAAAAGAGAACAAACTTTTATCAGCTGGTATACTTTGGAGACCTTGCAGACATTTACCTGCGAACAACGATTAATATCGAAAACTATCATTGCGAACCTATGTATATGTATAGCAATCTATATACAGATATCACCGCTTTTCAACTGTTCGCTTTACGCTTTTACGAAAGACATACAGTACGGATTCTCCTTTTATCCGAAAGAGTGTAAAGTGAAGAAGCAGTTACCATTTATATTAGGAAAATCTTGAGCGTTCCCAGACCAAAAAATAATCTACTAGGTCTTCCTGCATCAATTTTGAAGGTCGAGGTTTATCGTCTGCTGTGGCTGATCTGGAAGACTTGAAATACGACAGTATTCTTGATTGCTTAGCTTCATGCATTTTTCGATCTTAGAGTCCTTTGTAGGCACTCAAAACCTACTGCAAACCTACGTGACCTTTCAAAATTAAAGTCATACTTTTCAGCAATCGTTGCGGCACTGTCAATCGTAGCAAAAAATATCGTACAAGATTATTTTGGGGATCTGGGAATGATCAAATATTTTTCCTATATAAAATAATGGTAATTGCTTCCTCGTTTTGGCTTACAAAAAGGTTTTATGGGAATGCTCTACTTTCGGATAGCGGCGAAATCTATGTACGTGAATGCGTGCGCGCACCCCCACCCCATATAATATATATATATATATGTGTGTATGTGATGTATTCAGTGAATGGGTAATTTATATCCGACAGAATATGATAAGTAGGAAGACATATTTGCTCGGTATCGATGTGACTGTTGCGAAACGAACGGCCTAAATCGTGTAAATAAATAAAGAAATGAGTGTCGTGCGGGGATTGAAACCGCGTCCACATTGGAAGCAGCCTTATACGCAGGCCCTGCTCTTACCACTGAGATAACCACACCCTAATGGTATGGTAAGGCAAGTGTCCTGAACGCACATATTGTCTCTCGTTGGCACGAATATGTGTGTTGTTCCCTATGCCAACAGTATGAAGTATTCAATGAACGGATAATTTATGTTCCTAATAAAAAGTGAGATAGCATAAATATCGAACCTTATAACATTTTCTTATAAGCAAAACCGTTGAAATTTTCCAAATTAATAATGATATTCAATATTGAAAACTGTGGAGATAATTCTGCCTAACGTTTTTATCATTAAGTTATAAAATATGATTGAAAACGATGCATTATACAATATCAATCACTTAATATTATTCAACATAATTGAATGCGATGTCCTGAATGTATAATAAAATACAACACAGAACCAAGGAAGAGAATTTTTAATATAATGCACTCAATATTATAATAAACTAGCGTTCCAATGGAAATTATGAATCACCGTCAATGATTAAGTTACTTCTCTCGCCTTTTGTTGGGCTGTGATCACTAAAAGAAATTTCATTTTCAAAAAACAAGCAGGCACAAACTAGTGACCAATTTAGCATAAACTTGCATTGCATACTGAACCTCCCTCTAAAAACCTATTTCGGGGGTAAACCTTCACCCCCCCCAAGAAGATTTTTACTACCCATTGAGGGTTATGTATGTGCAAAATTTCAAGTTTCTACTATGAACGGTTAGGGCTGGGCAAATGATGCATATAAATGTGAGAACACATGAATAACCTAAACCCAGCAATAAACCAGTGTTGTGGGTAGCGGTGATTAACAAAGTAACGTCTTAACCCTTTATGTACTAAAAGGTACTTTTAAGTACCACATGTTCTATCGATTCATTTGCGACCTGCGTGGTCTGGCGGTTAAATTTGTATTTTTCAATAAACATTATTGTTTACCTAAATGTTTCTTCATCATTCAATGTTAGTTGTCTTTATATGGCCTTGAAATATAAATAAATAACAAAAATTACAAAAGAATTTTAAAATTTAAAAAAAAAAAGTCAAGGATAAAAAAAAGGTTCAAGAATTCCAGAATAACGATGTAACGTGTAAGAGAATTTGGCGGGAAAAGTGCAGCGGGCAATCGTCGACTACAAAGAGCAGCGGTTACAAAGAAGGAAATGAAGAAAGAAAGAAAAATAAAAGTGCAACGTGAAGAAACGCTCCAACATCTCTCTCTCTCGTTCATTCTCTCTCTCTCTCTCTGCAGCAGCCCCTACAACTGTTGGGAGGAGACATGGCCGATTAAGTGTGTTGGGGTTATCACGCGCCAGTCACAAGGCTGCCGAAGCACACGGCTTGTGTCGCAGCAATCTCTAATGAAGTCCAGTGGTGCTGATCCTATCTTCTCCAGCGAAACTGATTGCTTCTTTCACCTTGGCTTTGATAGGCTTCCCTTTACTCTCCACCCCCCACATCCAACGAATGCCAACCCGACTCTTCTTCTCTACATCTCTTGTTTGTTTGTTTGTTTTTTACCTTTCTCCCGCAGTTCACTTCTTTTTCTTGCATCCTTTCCGTCTTTTATTTTACAAGAAACAAAAAAAAAGTCAGCTCGTTCTTTTTCTCTCACACCAAAATGCAACATCATTTTGCTTTTATTTTATTTTTCACCTCAATTTTTTTTTCTTCTCCGCAGTTCCAGAAACCAAAACAAAAAGCAGGCAGATGAATGTGGGAAAAAAAGTGGAACTCTCTTGAAAACAAAAACAAAAAAGGGAAAACCCAAACAGAAAATGAAGTCAAAGCCCGGAAGCCTTGCGGGGGGGGGGGGGTCATGGAAGAGTTTGGGCAGAACAAGCTTCATCAGGCACCAACGCTGCTGATGATGATGATCAATAGAAGCAATGGCAAGTTTGTATCATCATCATCATCATCTTAAGTAACAGCAAGCGTTACACCATCATTACCATTTGAAGCATTAATAGCTTGAGAGTGAGCAAGCCATTGTCACACACACACACACACACACATATATATATACATACATACATACAAATATAGAGGGAGAGGGGAGATGAGAGAGAGGGGAGATGAGAGAGAGGGGAGATGAGAGAGAGGGGAGATGAGAAGATCGTGTGCCTTTTGGAAGTAAGGTGTCACATTTTCCGCCCAAATATCTATGGGAAACCTTCCAAAGAAATAAAAACGTATTGGAGTTTTTGGGTTTATGGTTCCTAGACTTTCAAGCCGGGCTTTACACACATATTTGAAGGAGTGCTCATCTCTTTATCAGGAAAAATAAAAGGAAAAATCTAAACGCGTCCACACACACACAAACACTGCGAGAGAGCATACACACGAAATAACCTTATCGAATCCCTCTTTTAAAAAAATCTACTTCTCTATAATTTCTACTGTAAAAATAACAACAAAAGTTCAAGAGCTATAAAGGTACAATAAAAAACATTGATCTACTAAAATTCTAAGATAAATAAATGATTGTGGTTCTGAATACTTCATTTCTTGACACATTTCATCTAATCTTATTAAATTGTATTCTTGCTTTGTTTATGCTAGGTTACGTCTTTTGTTTCTTTTTAGATTTTTGTGGTTTGCAATTCTGCTATCTGCGACTGAAAAAAATGGCCGATAAATTTTTTGAAATGTTCGAAATAGTAAATTATATTTTTTAACACGACCAATATAAAAGGTCTATAAAAGCATCAATGGCATTTTATTTGGGGTTGTTGATGGCAAGAATAAATCTTGTCGATAAGCCGCTATTAAAAGGTGCCGTAGTAAGCAGCAATGATCGGGGCGAATAAAATCTTTATCTTAACGGTTAAGTGAATGCTAAAATGTCACATTTGTAGCAAGGCTGTGATCAGAGTCGCTGAAAGGAAAATTAATGGTTCAACTGCTTTATGTGCAATTGAATTAACATTCATTTCATTACTGGAAGACAGCGGCGCACGAGTCTTCGCCTGCAGCAGACATGAGCTAGTTTACATAAATTATGCGGCGGCTGCCGCGGCGTCACGGAGTGACGGACTGACTTACGTCGCGGAGCGATTCTGTGCTGCAGGCAAACAAGCCAAAAGACATGCACACGACAAGACGTGTTTGCATGTAGGTAGCTGATGAGATCACTACACCGATATCACGTGACTGAAGAAAATAGTAATGAAAACAAAACAAAAACCGGACTAAGATGGCTACAAGTTAACAATCAGTTCCATTGGTTAATATTCTTTAGTCGATTCTACCTCTTTGTATTTTTTATAAATATATCGTATTGATATTAAATGGGTCTGGTTAGTCACTCAATTAGAAACCGTCACATGACCAACGTCCTTTAGCAGCATGCCGTGTTGGGGGCGATCAATTAAAAATTGTAAAAAGGATGATCAATGAATAAATCACTTCTCTCGCCTTTGTTATTGGGCAGTGATCACTAAAAGTATGAATCTTCAAAAAACAAAAAAAAACAAGCGTGATTGCTGTAGGACACAATCTAAGGGACCAATTTAGCATAAACTTACATTGCAAATTGATATAAAAGATATACGATTCTTGCGCAAGACTTTTGACTATTATGACGTAAGTACCTGTTTGTGTAACCATGATATCATGCGTAAGATTTATTAAACAAAACTTTCATTCACTCTAATCATCTCATATATAGTGACAAAATAAATTCTGTTAGTAAAAGGAAAAAAGTGTAACTATAATCACTGTTGTAGTTTAGCCTGCATTTGAACCCGGTTTATATCGGGAAGGTTTCGGCTTTTCTCATCGCTAGCCACTGATTTTGCCATTACAGGGAAGAATTTGAAGATTAAACACCCAAATTCTGAAATTTTCTCATCTAAAATGTATTTTAGAAAGTTTCTGCAGTCGATCTGTATGTGTGCATTGAAAGTCAGGAATAAAGGGGATTGTCAGTGGTCAGGAATCCAGGCAAACATTACTGAGATAGCAGGGATATCATATGGATAATTATTTTTATAGCAGTGAATTACTACAGGAATGCACTGTAAATGATTTTACTGTAGAGATGAACTGTAAATGATTTTACAATACAAATACATTGCAAATGATAAAGTGGATTATCAGTGGTCAGGAATTAAGGCAAACGTTACTGACAGATTAGAAATATATGTATAATTAATGTAATAGTGTTTTATAAAAATGCATTGCAAATGAGAAAAAAGGGATTGTCTCTGATCAGGGATTAAAGTAAGCGTTACTAACAGAATAGGTCTATTATAGGCATACTATTTGATCGGCAACATTTGTAAAATCTCAAGTTTGACAATAAGCTTCAATAAAGATACATATAATTGAAACAGATGTAAAGATCCATACTGCTTTGCTAAATTCATGTAGATTTTACAAATCTGCAGATGATGCATGTACACAGGGTTCAGAACATCTTGTCCAAGATCGAGCTAATATTGCAATGACTGGTGAAAGTAAGATTTTTATCATGAAGAACGATACTGCCTGTCCTAAAAGATTAAAATTAGCCTACGAGGAATTTGGCGAATGATAAAAGAGTAGACGAAGCAAGATGTTGTACAGATGATGGTGTTAGAATTAGAAGTTAGGCAGACCCACATTTAGTTATTTTGTATTAGAAACCTAAGATAGATTGCCGTACATTTTGAACAAAATACTTCGTTAATTGAATTGTTTCTGTAGAAAACATAACGAGAACATAATTATTTTATTTTTTAGGCACTTATATTTAAAATAATCACACTACGAACGCCTGGCGTAGAGCTTTTGTTTGTGTACTAGTTTCGAAAGCCATTGCTAGTGGATTCATCTTTACTGGGTGCTATACTAGATTAGACGAAAGTATGTTTTGGTGAAGTTACGTACCACCCCAAAATGCACTGTGAGAAAGTCAGGGTAAAGAAAGGAGTCAAAATTAAGAAGTAAGTTCTTAGTTGAAATCACAGATCACACGGCGGTTCACATCGACAATGCAAAAGTTGTTGGCAGTGGCTTAGTTAAAAACGATAGCATAAAGTAACGTCTGCTTGTAGGCTTAGGAAGGTTTATGAACGATGGAACATTGCTAATCTAACTTGTGTATTGGATAGACAGATAATCGGACAGACTGATAAAGATTGATTGGTAGATCGAGATATGAATGTGGTCACACATACACACAATATATATATACTTCACACACTTTACCTATGCATATTCTACACTTCATCCTCTCTTCCACACACACACACAATATATATATTTCACATACTTTACCTATGCATATTCTACACTTCATTCTCTCACACACACACAATATATATATATATATATATATATATATATATGTGTGTATGTGTGTGTGTGTGGTAAGGTGTGTGCATATCAAGGTGTATGGGAGTGCATTATTGAAAAAAAAGAAAAGGTGTGCATGTAAACACAAACAGGAGAAGGAAGCGATGGAAATCCTTTTATTAGGAAATACGTGTGTGTCCGTACATATGCCGGCGTATCGGCGTGTACAATTGCAAACATTTAAGGACGGAAGATGTTTGGGGTCCATCCTGAATGGGAAGAAAAAGAGAGATTGAGTAGAATAAAGGAGTGCACAAGGATAGGTGGAGGATGTGGTCGGTGTGGCGGGGGAGTTTGGTTGAGGTTGGGAGGTAATAGAACGGAGTGGGATAATGCTCCGTTTGTACGCCTTGGTGTTCGATGGCGTGTCCATCTCAGCCCGGTCTACGCCAGTAATTACAAGCGGACCACTAAGCCAAGATTGTGGAGATTAGTGGCCCACTATCTAAGATATGCTTGTGGCAACAACTCTACTGCCAGTTATACAGGGGGGACTAATCGAAACTGTACTTTATATTTCAGACTTGGCGGCACGGAGTCAATATTTTCTGCTCTTTCCGACGCCAATGTTATCCTTGTGTTCAGTCTACGCCGATGTCCGCCCGACACCCCAGCCATTTCGCAACCTCGACCCCACACGAGGCTTCTCCCTCTTCGTCATTGCCGACACATCTTCATTGTCTTTGTTCGTCAAGTCTTAGACTACTCAAGATTCAAGAACAGTGTTTGTAGCGTCCTTATGACCAAAGTCTATCCAGCGGCGAAATAACTTTTTACTTGACCGTCGACGATCATTTACTTTTCATTGTGTAATATATGCCTTGACCAGAGGTTATTGGCTTCACGTAGTTCATTTTGGGTGGCTGCGGTCGAGACGAGGAAGGTGGGTAGGCGACCATGGCAATGATGATGGTGCCCTGCCAGATTTTCTGCACTATTTCAATGACTCGAGCCGAAAAATTAGTGTTTAGATTGTTGTTGCCAAGAAGTCATTCTGAATTAAATTCCAATGTCAAGATCTTGCGATGGAAGTTGTGAGCTTTGGAAAATGGGAATACAGCCACAAACCCGATTTACAAATGCTTAAATATTTTACTCTTTTATAAAATATGGTACAAGTTAAGGAGTGTGTTTCCCATACAGAAGTGCAGTCCATCTTACAGAGCTAATGGTATCGCTTTATTTTTGAGTCTCATAATCCAATGACTGTAGTCCCGAATTACCTATCCCTAACGTGTTAAAACAGGAATGTGGGAAATGTTTTGATCATATATTGTACATTTCTCAATAATATACTACACTTTGAATTGTTTTGAAATAAATAATTACTTCTTGTAAACCGGAACCACAGTCATTGGAGTATGAAATGCGAAAATAAAGCAATACTACTAGCTCTGTAGGAGGGATTGTACTTCGTTTTAGGAGCCACACTACTTAACTTGTACCTAAAGGGACAAAAACGAATTAATTATAGATATAAAAAAAAGTAGCTGGTTTGTTGATCTCATGATCTAAGAGATCGTCGTGGTGCCATGTTGGGTCTTTGGTGGAAGAGGAAACCACTTACTGTGATCACTTTGTGACAGGGTCTTTTAGATAGCAATAACCGGCTGATAACATTAAGCAAAGGATATACAGAGGAAACAGTTTAATGCGATCACTTTATATAGTGTTTGGGATCAACTGATTTTGATAACAATAGCCGTTTGATATAATTTGAATAAGCGGCTTCCTCTGTATTTAATAACCTTAGGGCCACACTAGTCTTTAGTAATGGTTTGCAGATCCACTCTGAATGTACATGGTATAGATCAGGGATCTGCAGCCTTTTTTGCCTCTGCTGACCGGATCTCGTATCAATCAGTGGACAGTGGGCCGGATAAATGACATGAAAAAGGCTTGAAATATCGGAAATATCCATTTTATTACACGAATCAATGAATAACGGATGCTAGAAAATCATTTGTGTTTAACCAACGATGCCAATTAGTAATCAAAGAACTCAATTTAGTCGCAATTTATTTCAATCAAGGCATCTTTTGGATCTAATAAGACAAACAGTAGGCATATTATCTCAATATTGGGTCGCGGGTCGGTCAACATCCCTTGGCGGGCCGTAGGTTGCCGACCCCTGGTATAGTGAGCACCTGTCGGTTTCAGCACAGACTCCAATGAATAAAATCTCGTTCTGGATAGGCGTTCATTGTGATACAGAAAAGATTTTCGGGTGGTGGAGGAGTTTGGTGGAGTTCGACATTGGGCGCGAATTAGTTTTGCAAAAGGTAAACCGGTGCATAGGCAAGGTGTAACGTTTAGGATCAAAAGAATGAAATCTTTCGCGCTTGCGCGGCGCACACACACACAATCAGATGGAGGGGGGCGTTAGGGAAAAACCAAATTCGGGAGATTATAGCGTTTATTTTGATTTGCCAGTTTGTTATCTCTTGAAGATCTTGGAGAGAGTCAGGGTTGAAAGTGGTGGTGGGACCGAGGAATGAGCAAACGAAAAAAAAGGAGAAGTGAGAAGAAAATATATTAAGAAGAAAGAAAGAAGGAAGGGAGAAAATGAAGCCAGAATAATGCTATAATAACTTCAACGACATAAATAAATAAAATAAATAAATAAAGCACTGATAAAAAAAATGGAGATAAAGACAAAATGGAAAGGGAAAAGGAATGGCGGACGTTAGATCAAAAAAACAGATGAAGAAATTGAAAAGTTGAAGAAAAAACATCAAAAAAGAAAGAAAAACGAACGAACGAAACAAAAAAAAAAGGAAAGAGACGAAAGAGAAAAAAAGAAAGAAAATAGGTTTATAGAAAAAAAAAAGAGAAAGAAAGAAAAGAATAAGAAAAAAAGGAAGGTTATTAATAAGCAGAAGAGAAAGAAAGCAAGAGATGTGGCCAGAGGCGGCTTAAATGTTGGCAGACGATTGAAGAAGCTAACAGGGACATCAGAAGGAGGAGATGTGGAGGGAAAGCAAGAGGAGAGTTTGGTTCTTCTCAAGGAATTCCGATAATTTCTCTCTTCCCCTTTCTATGTGAGTGAGTGAGTGAGCGTGTGTGTCCTTATGTGCAGTGCCATAATTAGGCTGGCGACCCTAGGCAAGATTAGGTGATACGATACGTCACTAGAAATTGAAACAAAAGACATCTTGCAGTTATTAAGTCTGGCATCTATGTCTTACACCTCGCCAGCCTACAGGAGAAGGTTCACAGAGCCGCTTAGATTGGAAGGGGAGTGGAACTTGACAAAAATAAAATAAAAATATTTTAAAATAAGATTGGTAAGGAGAGAGGAAAAAATGAAATATCAATAATATGGCTGACAATTTCATCTGTTTCTCAATCTTATTCTACACAGTCGCATAGGCACGTGGGTGTGTGCGTGTGTAAGAAAAGAAAGAGAGAAAGATGTCCGTTTGTTTACATGGAAACCTCATCTAAAATAGGTATTTTCTGCAGATACCCTATATACGTCTATAAAGCACTCATATTTGATTCAATGTAAGGCATAAAAAAGTTAGGGCGATTCTGATAGTATATTCAGTAATTATGAGTCTGAGTCGAACCGTCTTGCAAGTCAATTATAAACGAGCGAGTCCTTCACTGAATGCTCCATGTGCTAAATGAGTGTGTGTGAAGAAATTCTTCTCTTAGACGAGTATACAAATAAGTCCATTCTAACACACACACACACACACACACACACACACACACACAGCAACATCAACAGTCAACAGAAACCGTCTTATGTTCTAATGCGTCATTTAAACGAGCACATAGCTCACTGTAGTGTTGCACAGTAACAGTTTGTCAAAGTTCCAGCAATTCGTAATGAAGTATTCCCCATGAATTGAACCATACACACAAGAGAACCACCCCTAACTCCTCCAGCAGATTTAATTTAGTTGGAGATGGTGAAAGCTGTCCTGGATCCAGTCACGTTTTTATTTTTCTTAAATCCATTTTCTATCGCCAATGACCATCTTGTTAACAAAAATACGTTTCCTATGTCGAGCAAGAAGAGAAAGACAAATGTTTAAACGCTGACCGATGTTCCATTCCATAAGTTTATGTGGAATCAGTTTTTTTTAGTTTCAGAATTTTAGGATTGTAAACGACATTCTGCAGTCGTCTGATTGGACAAGCAATAGAGAGCGGAGTAAATTTCAAAGATTGTGAAGACGATGGCGCTGGGAACCTTTGCACAACCTCATGTATATACATAATATACAGGTATCCCCCACATTTTCGTTTTTACAATGAAAGGCGAAAAGCGAAAATAGCATTCAGCATTTGTTTTGAAGCGAGCCGTTATAGAGGTAGCGCGAACCTCTTCCGCTCTCCTACACCCTGTACCATTTACCAACCTAATGACTCAGTCTAACATATCATCTCCATTTTTCGGGTCTGGGAACGCTCAAATAATTTTTCTATATAAATTAAATAGTTTTTTGTTTTTTTTTACTTAACCGTACGACCTTTTTTGGCCAATCCAATATATTCTGCCATTTCTTTAGCTGAGCATTGCCGTGTCAAAAGCTGGACGAGACTGTCACCGCCAATACACTGCACAAATGGCGTTTTCAAGTAAATTATTTAAACTTTGTGCATTTTAAGTGAATTTGGGATATTTGATCTGAATTGAAACAATACACTTGCTTCTTAATAGCTTTTCTGGATGAATGTGGGGCCGGGACTGGATGGTGGAAGTTTCACTGGTGCCTTTTTGCTGTGTTTGCCAAGCGAACAATTTGAGTGTAATTAATTTTGCTCTCACGTACGGCTTTCTTTCTCGTTGTGATGAAGATGATCTTTGGCCAACGCCGAATTAACTTTGGCCCACTGACTGAATGGGCTCTCAAACACATTAACGTTGCTTGATCATAATCAATTTCAGTTTATTTTGTCCTGCTACATTCTTTTAGAGACTGGCTGGCTCACATGGTACCAAGAAACGTTTGCAAATGCATCATAGTCTCCACTATTCACCAGCAGATCATCCCAGCATAGTGGTCTAGAGAAATGCATTGACTGTGAAGTAAGAAATGGTTTATTAAGCGAAATCAAACCAAAACAAATCTAATATAGATAATAAATAATAATAACTGGTATTCCAAGGAAAATTATGAATCACCGCCACCCATATATGCTGTGTTGGGGGTGATCAATTAAAAAGTTGGGCTGTGATTACTAAAACATGTCTGAATTTTCAACAAAAAAAAAACAAAAAGAAATTCTGGTGACCAATTTAGCATAAGCTTACATTGAAAATCGAACTGCCCACTAAAACCCTATTTTGGAGGGGAATCTGATTAATAAATAATAGCAAAAAAACTTTTAAAATAATAATGTTAATTAATTAATTTCTTTATTAGGTAACAGAGAGTGGACATGATGGTGGTTAATATTAAACTGCAAAACATGAGGTTTTGTTCAGCCAATGTGTTTATATTTAAATATGGTGAGTTTCAGTAAACATAATTCCCGGAAAAGAAGAATAACCAGCTTTAAAATGGAGGTAGGTTTATCTATTTATGAACAATGTTTATCTTGTGGCGTGCAATGATAAACAACTGTTTTGAGCGCACATAAAGTACAATACATCCGCTAAGTGCCTGCATTAACTCAATGGTTTGCAGGCCAGTAATGTAGCTATATAATCAAATTATAAAAATGATCTTTTAATAATTTATAAACGCTTATTAAAAATCGGTCGAGTAGACCCGAGTGAAGTCCATATATCTGCGTTCTGCAAGCGAAACCGCCCAGATGTTCCGTCTCGATGCATTCCAGCATTTAACCCCGAGAGGCTGGCAGAATTGGTTGACATCACCCTGATCATTTGGTACGTTACTCCGGAGAGAGACATCATTTGTTCGCAAGGTGAAGCAAACACGACCAAGAAGATAATAAGGAACCGGAAGTGAAATGTGTCCACCATCACGATGTTAAAAAGAGGTGTGGGGAAGAGAAGAGAAAAAAAAGAGACATTTTTGTGCATCTGGCATCATCAGAATTGGTTCCAGCTGGTTTTGTCTTTCTCGTCGACGAGTTAGCCTTTTGCTTTTCCGATGTTAGTATAAACACGTGTGCCTCATAGCCATGTGACAATCTAGCATTGGAATTGATACGCACGAGTAAAACGTGGTTCAGTCAGTGATTTGCCCGCTTCTTCATTAGTCAATACAATTTGCTGCAAGTCTCTTACCAATTATTTGAAGCAATGCAGGGATAGCTACGTGGCTTAGATAGTTCCGTATTCGAGTCCAGTAAAGAACAAGTTTTCTGTTTTTTTAGGGAGGTAGGCACCCCTCAAGTTTGCTGGTTTTTTTTAGGGAGGTAGGCACCCCTCAAGTGGAAAACTGGCACCACACAATCTTTCTACCCCAATTTTGAATTATTTTTTAAAAAGATGAACTGCAAGTGACATTTTTAGCGTTCTTAGTTTAAAGCTATTTTATTTGTAATTAGTCCAAGATATGAGAAAAAGTATTGATAAACCAACTTCACGTTTCATTTTTATGCAATGAGTTTTAATCTGTTTATCTGCAGATATTTATGACGTTCAGCATATATTGATACTTGTAATACCGGTGATTTAAATATCTGCATTCGAGAATACCCCATCGGCTCTCGGAACTGCCCCTTCTCCGGAGAAGGGTCAATTTCTATCCGGGGACTACCCATTCTTCATAGTATTTTCATATCAAACCTTACCACTAAGTGACAATTTAAAAGTAAAACATATCAGAAAAAACATTACACTGACAGGTAATACTTGATAGCGGTAATCAGTATCTTTCGGTTTATGACGATATTTTCATCTGATGTCGAATCTAAGATTCAATTCTCAGCATTGGGTTTTTGTTTTTCTTTTAGAGATCTATAAATCTAAAAAGAAGTCGCATCTTAGTGAATGATAACATTACGTATTTTTATAAAATTACAATAACAGGAATCAATATGCGGCTGAATAAGGTAGACCAACGG
This sequence comes from Architeuthis dux, assembly GCA_006491835.1. NCBI lineage: Eukaryota > Metazoa > Mollusca > Cephalopoda > Oegopsida > Architeuthidae > Architeuthis > Architeuthis dux. Next base: position 955,209 of record VCCN01003593.1, on the reverse strand, counting down.
TTTTCCTATGACGGACACTCAGTCCGGTTGATCGGATGACTGGTTTCTAGAAGTATTTTGATGCAATCATTTCACGTGCTTTTTTTAAAACCATCAACCTTGATTCCATTCTGTTCCACGCGCCCAATGCAGCTGTGATACTAAAATATTTATAGAGAATAGAAACTAATGAAAAAGTCGAAAATATCTCTTGGTCTGTCGGTGCGGTAAGACAGTGTGGCAACAAAAGCGGAGAAATAAAACCATGTCGGCCATCGATCGGCAGCGTAATGGCTGGAAGCGCTCAGAGCCGCTCTGAAGTACAGAATCCCAAGGATGGGGGTACGTCCCAACGGAACGCCACCGCGGACACATCATGGACGACGGAGACGACGACGACTGCAGCTGCGACGACAGCGACGTAATGGATTGGCTGAACGAAGGGTCGAAATATCACGCCCTCTGGCGCCACACATGGCCACTGTCCGACCGACCTGACAGTTTTAATGCGAGTTTCCACATCGGAATTTGGAGCGTCCACGAGCCCTTGGTCAAAGTTCCGGACCGCTTTGATTAGGGGAAGAGAATGAAAAGGCCAGTCGTTTTATGGCAACTTATTGTCTTAGTTCTTAGTTCTTATTCGATTTCTCGTTTCTATTAGTGGCAAGGCAGTTAGGCGAATCCATCAGGGCTGAAAGTTCATATCATTCTCATCCGCCATTTTGGATTGGGTTCTATGTACAAAACTTTAAGGAGACAACCGATTTTTCAAAGGTTGATATCAATGGCTGGATAGAAAAATATGTTTGTTTTTTTTATTTTGACCGCGTTCAATCTGCCCGTGTGTCTGCTGCACGAATGGTTCAATTAAACTTTAAGCCGGAAGAATCAAATGTAACAACACCTGGATCAAGTCGGACCGAGGGCAATCATTACATGATTGGGTGATATTGGAAATCGTCAATTCTTTTACGGATAGATCTTAGTTTTTATATATATAAAGCAGGGAGAGAGAGGTAAAAGGTGAGAGAAAAGGTTAGCGAGAGAGAAGGGTGAAGTGAGAGAGGTGAGGAAGAGAAAGAGCGAAAACAGAAGGGGAATAGAACAAGAGAGAGAATGGGGAATAAGGTGGAGAGCGAAGGGTGAATATGAGAGAAAGAGGTAGAGAATACAAAGAGAGAGGGGGACAGAGAGACATAGAAAAGTAAATTTAATATTGTCTTTTACAGTGTCTTGTCATACTAATTAACTAATGAACATATGTGAACGAATGACAGAAGATTGGAATATGCAATAATCAGAACAAGAATACAAAGAAGAAAGAAAGAGAAATATAATCACTGGAAGAAGGTAGAGAGAAAGAAAGCGTGTGTGTATATATATATATAAGCCAAAACTAAGAAAAAGACAAAAAGAAAGAGAAAGCACATAGAATAGATAAAAATGGTGGACATTAACAGAAAATATAGTAAATACGTACAAAATGAGATGATTACCTCCCTTTTTTTATTTATTTATAATTTTTTCCATCACGCTAATATATTACTGTTTGTCTGGGCTGGCAAGGAACTGGTTAAATGGATAAATGCAAATTATTCATGTTTCCCGCATTTGTTTTATTTGTGCCTCTTAAAAATCGATTCCAGCTTAATAAAGGGAGCCAGTACTTGTTCATTGGTACGTTCTGTTTTTATAGGTCAGACAGACATGTTACATATGTGAACGAGTCTCGGTGGACCCAAGGCTCGCTGCTGCTGCTACCACCAACAACAATGCCACTATGATATCATTTATTACTAAAATAATATATATCCGTAATATTTTGAATTCTTCCTTAGCTGATTCCTTGTCAGTAATTTTTTGTTTTCTCTGTTACGCTCTTTTTGTTGTGGCACTGTCTAAGAGCTTCAATATGAGAGAACCAGATTGAAGGCCACGAGGTATGAAATTCAAAACCTGGCATTTGGGGAGAGAATAGTACAATCGAAAAAGTCAGGAGAAATTGGCTACAAACTAGAGAAAACACGATTCCAGGGCTACAGCTGACAATTGATATTCTTTTTAAATGACCATTAACCATTAAGAATCCTCTTAATTGCAAATTCTCAATCCTAATCATGTTTAAAAATTATCGTTTTTGTTCATGTATAACGGAAGCAATTTTGTGTCAGAATCAGAACCCAATGCGGTGGCGCATAAAACACGACTACGATATTTTGACAGTGTTATTTACTTGTATCAATGAAGTAATAGCTACGTACAGTGGTCTTATATGGACCTTCTCATAAACGGCACATACGATCACTTTTGCTTGGCTATTTAATTTAATTGTTAACCAACTGAAAACAGTATACGCCCCCTCACAAAACCTACGACCTAGGGACCTTGCTCCCATCTTGCCACCACGGTCTTTGTTTGAAGGGTGGGGTCGGCATTGCGAACGCCTCACCTTATTGCGCAATTAACGTACAGACCCCACCAGCTTAGGACATGTAAAGTCCTCCCGGATCTTTGTTTGCAGAAGCATTGACCTCTGACCTGCAGTCCCTAATCTGTTTGTTGGTTTTTTAAAAGTATTTCTGGCCTGTGTGAAATTATTTTACATTCTTATTCTTCGTCATTAATCTAATTCTTCTTCTTAGTCGTTCTATATTATGTTTATGTTTTGTTATTAATTATTATTAATTATATTCTTAGTCTAGTTATTTTTTTAGTTAATATTATCACCATGTTATTTATATTCTTAGTCTAGTTATTATTTTTTTGTTATTTATATTCTTATAACCATTTACTATCTATCTATATATCTACATATATATATATGGAAAATATAAGTCAAATGTTGCCAATTCAGTCACAGTCGACACATTTTTCGAACATCAAAAGTAATCTCCCATTGAAAAATATTCTACATATATAAAGATCAAAGATCTTCGAATAATTTAAGAAAAACTTCAAAGAATACAGAGCGGAAAGATTTGGTCAGATAAGATCCATTTCTCTGACTTGTGTCGGCTGCATAAAAAGAGCAACGTTGGTACCTATAAGCGAAACATCAAAGTTGAATGTGACGCCTTTGCCGAAGTGCATCTAATGTTATCACCCACAACACATCGGTTCTAGATTTCCTTCCGCATTTTTCATTCGATCAGCAGTGGCTCCAGACGCGTCCATTTCGATTCAATGCTTTTAAGTGTGTCTCCACGGAAGGAGTTTGAATACGTTCGCCGTATAAATTTCTACACTGTAAAAAAATGCGAATTCTAGATGCGGTAGGAAATCACAAAGTAGTCTTCATCGTTACTTCCCTATTCTACGAAAGATATTTTGTTTTGCGTAGCCGCAATGGTAAAGTCGTAGAAGATTGACGCTTAACAAAAATAATGCGACAAAAATTAATGAAACATACCTTATTGCATAAATTATACATATATCATCAGCCGTTATAAGTCCACTTTCATGACGACCTATCTTGTGCTAACCTCTGCCACGTCTTACCGGCAAACCTTTCTATCCCGTCCCTCCAACTTGTGTCTGGTCTTTTCCTACTGCGTTTACTGTCCCATGGGCACCAATTTGTTAATCTCCCCCCCCCCATCTATTGTCATTTCTTCTTGCTAGGTGATCAGCCCATCTCCATTTTTTGCTGCTTAATTATTTGTATAATATCTTTCACTCTGATCCATGTTGATCTTTTTCTATCTCTTAGAGTTATCCCAGGATGTATATACACACACACACACAACTGCTAGACAAGCAAAGTCAGACCTAACTCGAAATACGCATGATCGTTTGTCTGCGGGAAATATGATCTCCAAGGGTTAGGAATTTTTATAATATTTACTAATAATTTTGGATTGTAAAAGATTTAAACAAATTAACACAAAACACTCAAAATGAATTTCAAAAGGCCGATTTTCAAAACATGCAGAGCCTTCTCACTTGGAAGATTGGAGCAACACATTCTTCCTACTTATTTTCTCTCATGTGTGCCTAATTAAAAAATGACATGAAAAGATGCATGGATCATGTAGCGGAGATTGGGTTAAAGGGGGAAAAAGGTGCAGTATTTGCAAAATGAGATACTGCTTATACTAATTATTTTTCACACGTTGTTAATTTAGTTTTCAAAAATGTCAGTGGATTTGGTTTCCTCACCAAATGATCTCTTTGGTGACACATTCAACCTAATAATAAGGAGAGAAACATCCCACTTCGATCTTCGCGACAACAAAAACTAGGATACGTATAAGAGAATGAATGGAAATCGGTGATATATGCCATGTCCCGCACCCAGCCACCCAGCCGACATCGAAAGCCGATAGTATTACAGTTAGACACAGTACAAGCGGCTCTAATCAATTGACAGGTGATTTCTGTTCTAACAGTCCGTTACTGATTTCCGGTTGACCAGACAAGCGTTTTCAACCATTGTGTAAATGTTTACTCTTCTTGTCTGTGTGTGTAAAGAAACCGTCGGATTGTAGTTTCTGCTTCTCACTAGAGTGAACACGATATGAGAAGAGGTAAAAAGAAAACTGTCAGATAGACTGAGATGTTCTTGGTACTGTGAAATGATAGAAAAACCACAAAGGAGCAGACGCAACAGTCCTAAATTTTCTGAACCTTTTAGATGAAGCAGTGTCTTTCATTTTTAACTATACCTTTTCCTGAGCAAGTTTAAAAGTAAGGCAAGCAAATTAAAAAAGAAATACGCCAATCAAATACAGAAATAGGTCAGGTAAGTTAAAAAATACACCGTGCAAATTTAAATATACGGCAACAAAATTTGAAATTACGACAACCAAATTTAAAAATACACCATGTAAATTTAAATATACGGCAACCAAATTTGAAATTACGACAACCAAATTAAAAAATACAACATGCAAATTAAAAAGAGTGAAGAAACTTTGGATATTTTTGTAGCGAAAGAAATAAAAACTATTCAATAACCATGAAAATATAGAAAATGGTATTAAGCTTAATAAAATTATAAAGCTCAGTCAATATAGGTAGAAAAGTAGACACACGCGAGTGTGTTAACATTATGTTTTTTTTTAATTAAAACCTACGTATGTGTCTTCCTACTAATTTCTTATTATAAAGCTCTGTTATTAATAAAGGTTATCTCGTATAACTACTATCAATCAAAATGTGTACTCCGTGTTTGTTTATTTTTAGTGGATTGCCCTCCCCGAAAATGCCAAATTCTTTCATTCCACCCTGAAATGGTTCCGGTTGAAAAACTGTCACCAAAATAGAGTTTTGGTTATCATTTTCGCCCAGATCTGGTCTTTTAGAACTCTATAGTGAAGCTAATTAGATGTTCGGAATTAAATTCGAGGGTTGAATTTGATTGTTGAGAAGATAACATCCCTTGGGAGGTGTCATCTAATCTGTGACACGGGGGGGGCTTGCGGGACACACCTTTAGAACAAGCAACCAGAACCAGTGTCTGGCATGTTTGACCCTTATATTATCGTCAAGACGTACTTACTTATACCGCACAAGGTGCTGAGACATCCCTTGGGATCACATTTAGAAGAGAATTAACCTGTACACATCATTATTAGGGCCACGCCCAAACTGGAGATTTGAATACTCGGAATTTTTCTCTCTCACACATTGTTATAAAGACTTATATTGTTAAATAAATTTAAAAAATGTTTTTAAAAAGATATAAAACTTATCTTTTTATTTCTAAGTTTACGAAAGACTATTTTTGCCTCAGTGTCAAAAGGTCGGTGCTCGCTCGAGCCCGGATAAAAAGCAAAGAATTCAAAGAGATTTAAAAAAGAGATTTGAAGACAAAATCAATACAATTCTGGGAAGTGAAAACCATAAAATGTGAAACAACGAGTATTCAACAGGCAAATCAGCAATATCTGAAAAAAAATTGATTTCAAAGCCACTAGGAGGATTGTGTCAAATATATCTACACGACATGGGGGGTTACTTAGTCGTCAGAGATAATTAATCAGCTATTATATCAACATTATGTAGTGCAGAGTTTTCTAAACATTTTGCATTGGCGACACACTTATTAAAAATAAAAGAATTGCGACACATTACTTAAGTTTTATTATCCAAGCCAAATATATGTCTCAGGAAAAATATCTTTTGAGAGATATACAGAATTATACTTAATTTCGCGACACAGTTTGGAATGCTTTGATTATTAGCTTGCTAAACACAATGCTACCTATCTAGAGATTTCTATTATACAGAATTTTGGGATGATAGGTTTTGATAGGGTCTGACATTGTTTAACACACACACACTCACAATGCCATTTATTCATCACGTTATGAAATTTAACGGAATGACAAATCGCAGAAGTCTCATTGTTTTTCAATAAGCTATCGAAGAAGTGGCTGGAATCTTTAAATAAAAACAATTATATTTATTATTCATTGTTAGCAGACGATACTTTGTCGCACAGAGAAGAGCAAAGCTATCTTCACACTTGTATCTTTGTTAGTCAAATAAAGATTTTCCAATTTTCCACTAATCTTCAAGGCTTACAGAATTCTATTCTCATAACTCCAAACATAGATACATTAAATGTCTATATAGATATGCACATATTTTATCTACACGTTGGATGAATGATCACAAAATAAAGACAATTTCTGACGGTGGCAATAAGTTTGTCTGCTTGCCTTACGTGGAAGAGTAGCTTTTTATTCAAGGCTACTAACACTCTCACACAATCCATCCATTCCTCTTAGGTTCGTGTGCATCTCTTCTCTGGACTATTATCTTATCACGAGGAAGAGGAAGACCTAGAATGTTCGGGCTTGGACGTGGCTGGGCGAATGGAAGATGGCCTTGATGAGGGGCAGCCGGGGGCGGACACTAAGTGGCACTGAAAATTGGGTTCCAGCTGTCAAAGTCCGGTTTAAATTCCCGCTCGCTAGAGGGAGAACCCGAGCTGCCAGCTGCAATTCTCAAAGACAGAAAAGACGGGGAACTGGTTTTTATTGTTTAATAATGATGATTATTATGATAATAACGAAGATTGGGACGATTATGATGATAGCAATGATGACAATTAGTCATTATAACGACGATAATGATTCTGATGATGATTATTCTGATAATAATGATCAAGGTAATGTACCGAAAGAAAGATAAGCAAAATAACATTAAGAACAGTGTGGGGTGTTCGGGGAGAGTTGAGGTTACGTCTATCCAAAGCTACCAAACAAAACAGTTCTTTTAAATGTTGATGATAACAGTATTACGATAATTATCATGATGTCAATGATATAGTCATAAATAAAACAAAAGTTTAACGGCCAGTAAATATATTTTGACTGAAACGATATTATATGTAGGTATTTACTAAATCTACTTTAATCTGGCACTGGACAAAACCGGTTGTTGAATTCAAAATCCTGGTTTTTAGCTGGACTCAAACACTCACCTTAAGCTTCGGTAGGAAATGCGTAACTATATCAGACACTAATAAAGACTTGTATTATATATCGTAGCAAATATAGAAATAAAACTTATTAAATAAATAACGATGGTAGTAATCCACTTCATTTGCCAAACCATTAGAAATCACAAGAAATCATATAAAAACAAAGTAATAAAATAAAATAATAAAGTGATAAGAAAGAAGAATAAAACTACATCAGTTTAAAAAAGAAAAAAAAGAAAGGCTTTTATTGTAGTTATTGCGCATGCGTGTGTATATGTGTTTGGACTGACATACTTGTTACATAAACATGTGCTGTTTTATTGAGACTTAGTTTGCTGGGAGGCGCTAATGCGGTGTCCTATGATATTTTCCCGCGCAATTTTCTGACCGCTAAGCGCAGCTAAAGTAATCGAAAGAATGACAGACGCCATTATTTAGCGAGGGCTAATGTTACAGATGCCTCAACCGGGCGATCATGTTCTGAACTACAAAAAGAACACTTAAGACCGACCTATCACCTCCGGTTCGGTGTTTCGAAATGGCTGTCATGCAAATGTCTTTAAGAGTGCTCTTCTCTTAGAGTTATACATTTTGAGCGCTGACCGAAGGGTGATTTTGCTCCAGTTATTGAATTGTGTTATGTGCAGAGTATAAAAGGTTCAGCTAATATCTGTGTACATGCCTTGAATCGAAAGAAATTGTGCCGTTATCTGTGGAGAGTTTAATGCTTTTGCTGATTGAACCCAGTCTGGCAGATCTCGGGTGGTGGCGTGTTGGCTTTATCGACAAAGATGGAAAGATGCGTGGGGTTTAATGTTGCCCGGATCACCTGGAGCTCAAAATGCGTACAAGTCTTATAAAAAGATATCCATGAATCACACGGACAATCTAAGATCACTCGCTGTCTGATTTCTCAGAATTATCACTCTGAACACGTACACAACTACATACAAATGTATAAGACGCATTGCATCGTGTGTCAGAGAAAAACATTTTTTTAGTATTCAAGTATAGTTTTTGCTCCTCAAAGTACAGGAGTTTGAATATTTCGTTAGTTCTAGTTAGTGTTTTGTAAAGGTAAATCAGCTTGAAAGCAGAAAAATATAAGGGCTTTTCTAAGATTCAAATGGTTCTTCGGACGATTGAACTCCTTGTTGTTTGTGTTGTAAACACGACGTTTCGGCCGATCCATTCTTCGGCCCTCTTCAGGTGTAAAATCCGAGTGTGCTGGGTTAAACAGAAGTTATGTTAAAAGGGGGTAACACTTATAGCACATGGCCCGGGCGTTTCTGTGTATTTGTCTTGTCGGGTTTAGATTTGTTGAGAAGTGGAAGCCACATCGGGTTGAAATCCGCGTATGTGGCTTCCACTTCAACAAATCTAACAAGAAGGAGTTCAATCGTCCGAAGAACCATTTGAATATTAATGACCCATTTCAAAACTATAGAAAAGAAGCATTTGAATATTAATGACCCTTCTCAAAACTATAGAAAATATCTTTTCTAAGATGTTGGAAAATTTGACATCGATCTCACAAAAGCATACATTTCTGGCCTACGTTGTAGTTAGTACACGTTTATATTGCTCGGCCAATTTTAGCATTTAGCCACGAGTTATTGATTAGTGGAAGATTGTATAGCATCATATAGCATCATTGATTCAGGTTGTTGTAGGAACTGGATGTTAGAAGTGAAATTCGAAAGCTAGCCTTTACTAAGGCTCGAACACTGCTGTCGACGGAAGCAGACACGCGACTGATATCTTCATATATGGGTTTATTAATAACAGTTGCGCTAACAACGAAATAACCAAAGAGGAGAAAGAATTGTTGATATCCAAAGAAGACAGATTCTTCCCGCTTATCAGATTGGCTTTACATCGGACCAAAATAACTTATATTTGACAAAGTTTAAATGAAAGATTGAGAAAAGCGTGTTACGTGTCAAACATTTATTATCATAAAGATAAGCATTGATGCATTTCGCAGAGTTGCATTCGGCGTCTTCCCAGCTCGGTACACAATCATGTGAATAATCGGACTGCACACACACACACGCGCGCGTTGTCTGCACTGCAAAAGAGCTTATGCATCTAGGCTTATCTTTATGATAATAAATATGTTGAGACGTAACACGCTTTTCGCATTGTCAAATCACCTAATTATATATATATATATATGTTTGTGTGGGTGTAAGGGAATCCAACAGAATGGTAAATTTGATTA
>VCCN01003593.1:882794-899609 GCA_006491835.1 Architeuthis dux | reverse complement strand
ATCATCATAATAACCATCATCATAATAACCATCATCATAATAGCAATAGCGTAAAAAATGATTGCTCTAAAATAACAATTGTAGATTCGATAACATCTCGTATTTTAATGCCACGAAGTGTTTACCATTGTAGTCTGAAAAACTTCGGCCGGTACCTAATTAAGACACGTGTCTCGTCTTGTTGCTTGTATAGCCTCATTATCACACGTTGCACATAATCCTCTCCCCAAGGGCCATTCATAGGGGGATGAAGACACCATACAGCAACACTCCGTCAACTCCCACTTCTGTTCGACTAACAGTAAAGATTCGTGACTTGTCTTTGACAGGTATTTTTCATATGACAACATTTTAAAATACAACTTTTTTTTAATTTGAATTCTCCATAGACTAAATTGTTATGTTAATTATCATCCCCATAGTGTCAACGATGGAAATACTACGACTAATGAAGAGATAGAACACTTTCAAGGCTCCATGTAACTAAAGATTATTGGACAACAATAATGATAACTGACGATTATTATTCGAGACGAGTGATATAAACTATGTGATTAAATTAAAGGATTTAAGAAAGAAAAACATTATATATTAAAAACAAAGATCAAATGTAAACGAAGTATAACACAACTTAATGTTTTAAGTATGTATAAACAATATATTTGTTCCTCTCTGTAAAATTATTTTCTTTTCTATGGCGGACGTGATGGACGGTGGCTTAAACAAATGGAATTTGAATTCTCGTGGTAAGATCGTAAGGCTTTCTAGACATATATATATACCCCCCCGAGCCTCTTTTGAAACATAAGCCACTTTTCTCTAACGTTTGAGAGGAATAAAACATTCCTTTGTAATGTTATCACGGTTATTACTAGCATTATATGTCAATATAATAATTCGGTAGAGAAAAAAGAATTCTATTTTTTGGAAGTAATATTTTCATGGGATGAATCTCAATTCGTAATTCGCCGCCAGTGAACATATCTAAAGTGCTTATAACAGAAGATATACTAAATAGTGAAGCTTATAAAAGCATATGTAATAAGATTGAGAAAGCAACAACAGCAAAAGAAATGAACAATCACGAAAATGCACTTTAAAAATTAAGACCAATAATTTTACGCGGTTATCGAAGATCGTTTTAATCGATTAAACTTAGTCATGTTTCTGCGATTTCAGATCGTAATTCTAGTCTATCTTCCCTTCATGATAAAATGACAAAACGAGACATAAACGAGAATCATATAAACGAGATTTGGACGAAAAGCTATGTAATAAATAATCTATATAACAACGTGTCATGAATTTAGGAATCCATCGACTGGAATCACTAGAATAAATTCAGTTGCTTTAATAATGGTCATATCTTTGGGTTAATTTTCTCAGTTGAACTGGGCCCTGTTTCACTTGCCGCCTCCAAATGGTTGTTAAGGTTAATTAAACAAAGATTTTAGATCGAAAAGCCAGCGAAAAGCCTAGTTCACATTTTACAAGTAGTCAAGTTGAATATAAGTTTGAATAATAAGTCCCCTGTAACAGTGGCGTAGCAAGGGGTCTCAGCGCCCGGAGGCAAAGATAATTCTGGCGCACACACACCTAAAATATTATGATTATTTAGTTGTGACTTTTCTTCCTATTACGTTTTTTTTAGGTAGCTCAGGGTGACGTTACATTGTGACATTTCTTCCTGTGACTTATTCCGAGATTCCTTTATGAATATATTGTAGACTTTGCGGTTGTGCAAAAAAATTAAATATTTGCTTAAAAAAATAATTTTTAAAAGTATGTGCACACTTTTGAATTCGACATCAACGGTTTTCAGGCCAGAGGAAATCTTTGCGCCAGGGGGCGACTGCCCCCCTTTGCCCCACCACTGCCCTGTAGCAGTCAGTTTCCAGAAAAATACATACATTTTTAATGGATCAACAAAAAGTTGCCTCATAATTTGACCGAGAACTGTTGCGAGTCATAGACATGGCCGGTTGGTATTGATTACTATACAAGCCAAATAGTCAATTAAACTAAAAGGTAAATTCGAAAACATACCGTTGGCGTACAGAAGTTGCAATCGATAATGAATCCCATTATTTGTTCTTTGGCCGTCTGCTTCCTGCAAAAGAAAAATTACAAATTTTAAAATTCAGTTTTTTTTATGCGCGTCTTCAACTGATTTGAAATCACAGCAAAGTAATGTTTTAATTATTTATGGATTTGTTGACACCTCAGAAACAATTTTTCAACCGTAGGACATTATTTCTTTCAAATAATGTGATTCCGAATGAAGAGAAATACTTTTAAGAATCACCGCCAAATTAATTCCGAGACGGTTATCGTTAACATTGAAAAAATATAAATCTGTATGACTATCTCAAGTAAACCGGATTTTCTGAATTATCATTGAAAATACATTACGAACCCAACTCTTGGGTAATATTATGATACCAGCCGAAATCCGTTCGAAATTATGAGGAAACACACATAAATAGTGAATAGGAAATCTTCACATTCAATCAAAAATGCTTGACATACAACCTAAATATGAAGTAGTTAATATATTAAGTACATATTATATACACGGAGATAAAGAGGATTGATTTTCACCTGACTGAACAGTTTCAAAACAAAATTATTTCGGAAGAATCTATTTAATGATGCTGAAAGGAAATACAAAAAAAAATATGTAAAAACAATCCCAATATTTGAATATTGTTACCAGGAGTTACAAACCAAAAAAAACAACAAAAAACGAAGGGCAATATTTAGAAGAGAAAACAGACGATATTTTAGAGCTTGATGTGTACATAACCAGGGGGGGGGGGAGTTACATTCAACTATTTTAATATTATCACGTGACGCTTGATTTTAATGAGATTTTTGTTTGATGCTCACTGCTTAGACACCATCAAAAAGAAGAGAAAGAGGAAAAATAGAAAGAAGAAGAGAAAGAAGAAGAAGAGAAAGAGAAAGAAGAGAAAGAGTAGAGAAAGAAGAAGAAGAAGAAGAGAAAGAAGAAGAAGAAGAAAGAAGAAGAAATAAACGCCGGTTAAAACTGAATAAATGGAAGTTGATTTGATTGAGGGAAGAATGAATTGAATCAAGAAATATTTCAGAATTTCCCAAACTTGTGTCTTTCAAGCAGAGAGCGTCTCGGCGATCAAGCAATCAGTTAACATCCTCTAATCTCTTCACAGGGGCAAAAAAGAAAAGGAAAACATTCTTCGATGAGACTTGATAAAAGAATATTTGGAGACAGCAGGGGAATATAATTTCTGGAAATCTTGGGACGTGCTTCAGGTGTGGGGGAAGATAGGTGAAAGAATACAGATAACAACAATGAAAGTTAAAGGGGGAAAATAGATGAAGGTGGCGGGGGGAGGAGTGAAAAAGAGAGCACAATGTGGAAATTGAAATTATATAACGCAGAAATTTAAGACCTGGTTATTTCCCCGTCTTAAATTGATGCGTTATGCAATTAGAAACCGTCAACCAAAACTGTCAACATAGGTTTCTTTAGTTTTAAAGTTGGTCTGTCTGGCTTGTTATGTATCCAGCGTACAGGCCACACCAATGGAGGTAGAAGGCAGAAAATGTAAATATTTACTCCTTATGTCTAGAAAATACGTTTTTGTTTTTGAAAATTCCCTCTTTATTTTAGTGGGGGTTCAATTTGCAATGTAAGTTTATGCTAAATTGATCACTTAGATTGTGTTCGGCAGCATTCACGCTTGTTTTTTGTTTTTAAAAAATTCAGACTGTTTACTGATCACTGCCCACAAAAGGCAAAAGTAGTAACTTATTCATTGATCACTCCTTTTTTCAATTTTCTAATTGATCACCCCCAACTAGTGTTGCCAACTCAAAAAATATTTTCGCGCTAGTTTGACTGCCAAAAGGCGCTAAATCTTTTAAAATAGCGCAAAATGGCCAAATAGACGCTAGAAATGGCAAAAAAACGGCCAAAATGTTTTAGGCGCAGGCGCGCTAATTTAGCGCTTTTTGCACTGCCAAAGCAAAACATTGACAACACAGCCCCCAACACGGTATGGCGATGGTCTGAGCCGACATAAGAATGTATTACAGAATAAAGTGAGAATATTTGATTCGTGCTAAGACAGTTTCCTTGTATCGTCATCAAAGAATGATGATGACATTACTCGGGAAGGTTCCTATCAAAACCAATGGTATCAATTAAGAACTTTCCGTCAACGTACGTTCTGAGCTGATATTTTTTGCGAAGACTCCGGATTCCTCAAGCCAAACCTATTAGATACAGTCCAAGAGTCCTTTGGGCTATTGAACTTACCACAATGTTTCGGCCAACCCATTCTACAGCCTTCTTCATGTGTAGAAGGCCGTAAAGAAAGTTTGTTTTTTTTACCAGAAAACGGTTGCAAACAGATAAAGGCCGTCGAATGGATCGATCGATTGTGGTAACAACAACAGAAAAGTTTAAATGTCCGAACAACTCTTGGAATTCATAATGACTCTTCCCGAAATTACAGAAAGCCGTAAAATTAATTAGCCAAAAATGTTGTGGTAACATCAAAAGCAACAAGAATGAGATCAATATTCAGAACAATCTTAGCAAAATTACAGAACGTCCCCCCAATACAAGTTTTGCTTAACATTTAAATAGGAGAGTCTTGGCTATTTTCAAGAGATCAGACTTAGTTAATTAATAATTTTTTTCTTTAATTTTATTTTCAGTTGCTTTCTCTCGCAACTACTCACATTCTACGGTCATTAGAAAACAGCGCAGATTGGAAATGAAAAATAAGCTCTTGGCGAGAGAATAGGGGTGCGAGTTCGAGTCTCGCTTAGAGACTATTCTTTCTTTGCGATTTGCGCTGTATACTGATTGTTGTAGATTGACGGTCTGAGTAGTTTTGCACTGATAAGCAACTGAAATTAAGATGAAATAAATATTAGTCAAATGTTTTATACTATTCTTCTTGTTTGTATGTACGACCGTTACACTTGTTATTATTCATTCTCCTCATATCTTTCATCCTTTCTCTTCTCCCTCCCCACCCACCACCATTTCAATGTAATGAACAAGGGTAAAAATGGAAGAGAGTGCTTATGCTTGAATGAGAGCAAAAGGGACTCGACCGTCACTATAACTGTCATGTATTCATTACTCGTCCCTCAAAAGTCTGAAACCTAAAAATAATAAGTTAGTAGTAGTAGACCACAGGAATATAGATATGAGGAGAATGAATAATAACCAGATCGACCGATAGCAAAGGTAATCAATAATAGCAATAACAGATATATTAGTTCAATTTTCTTTTTCATGTTATTGTGGTTAATATAGATACATTCAATAGGTAAAGAAATTACTGTAACACAGTTATAATTAACTCCCTATTAGAAATTATATGTAACTTTTGTAAATATTGCTCTATTTTCGTGAAACAAATTTTATTTTGGTCCTTAGAGTAGTAGGATTTAATTTATGATTTCAGGTACCAGTTTGACTACTACAATCGACCAATAAATGATAAAGTTATAACCAATTTCCAATAGGGAGTTTCTTTTCACCCACCCTGTATATATGCAAGAATGATAATGATATTTTAGTTGTCTACACCCGTGGAATTCCCATGGACCCAGCTAATTGATAAATAGTTAATGAATTTTCGTTCTGTGGATAGATTAAAAAATTCACTTCGTATTTAATTGTTGGTTCTATTAGATAAAACAAAACTTATTTCAACTTCATCTTGGAACTAGCTAAATGTAAAGAAAACGAAATGATTTAAAGATTATTAATAAAATAAGCATGGGTGTCTTTGTGGGGCAAATGCCCCCAGGGAGTGGAGGTTTAAAAGTTGATGTTTATATGATTATCCATTGGTGCTCGTTCAATCGTGTCACCCTCGGGGTCATGTCATCAGTTTCCGGTCAAGTGTATAATGTGACATCTGGATCGTACAGTGGGTCGTACTTGCTTACACTACAAATGGCGGCGAGTGCAGCACCTTCTTCACGGGTGGGATGCCTATTGTGTAACAGGGTTGCCACTAAGATATATTCCGAATATACCACCCCCGCCGACTGTGGAAAAGTGGCAGCGGACGCCGATGAAAACAAGACAAATAAAGTAAAACTATCTATAAACCAACATTAAAAAAAAATCTAAGACGTTTTTGCTGAATAAAAAACATTTAAATCTAATAATAAACAACAATCTTTAAATTCTCTCAATGAATACTGGTGGTTAGCATATTTAGTTATAATGAAAGAGCTGTATATGTCTTCTAAAATGGCGTCGATTGGCGACTGCAACTTTGTGTTCTCGTTTTCTTAGTCTCGATGTCGATTGCTTGGGTGTGTCAGTTGAGCGTCAGTGTTGATAAAGCAGTGTTAATCCCCCCTCCTCCTCTCACTCTCTCGGTCTCACTGGTTCAGGCCAACTGCGCTTGTTGTATTAATTGTACTTGTATACCTCAGGGATGTGTCCCTGGAGCACATCGCAGCTCATTCAGCTTGTCTCTGACAAATATCTCAACTGCTTTTCATGCTAAATTACAGTTTGTGTATTTTCTCATACGTGTGTGCATGTATGTATACAACACACACAATTATATACACACATATTTGCGTATGCATTGATCCATAACTGCATACGGAGATGAACGGCGAATGAACATATTTTAGCTACGCGTGGTTAAGGTAGTTGCGGATTTCTTACTGGTGCCAGATGTCGGCGTTCGAACCGTGATTAAAATAATTGAAGGTTGCCTACTCGGAAGAATCGGACAACACAAGCTTTCAAACCTTGTGCCAGCCTAAGCTAAGTAAATATCTATATTAGTCCATGCGTAGTAAACAAGCGAAAATCATACACAAATACAACCAAACCAAACAACACACACACACACACACACGTATGTGTATAGATGCGTGTTCTCAAACGTCGTGTGCAGACAGATGTAGATTTATCGGTCGATAGGTCGTCACGATTTGTAAAGAGGAGGCATGCTCACAAACATTAGAAATTGCGAAAGATGAAACAAGATTACGTACGGTGCTAAATCATCTTAATACACACGTCTTCTTGTAAAAATGGACGCCTGTTACTTTTGAATTCGAGGAAGCCTCTCCGTTCTCCCCCACTCGCTTCGTGTGGGCCCCATTTCGACTTGCAATTAGTTAAAGCTATTGTATCATTGCCAATCCAGAACTTCTTGATCCTTAACCTGCCTTATGATCACCTTTCTTGCAAAGAACATTCAAGGGAAAATACTAAAATGAATTACATATATTGCATTAGCCCCCCAAGAATATTTATTCCGCAAGTCACTATTGCAGTTATGCTAATATTCGTCTCACCGTGAAGCAGTGATTAGCAATCTAGTCTAGCACACCAGTACAACTAGCGAGTTCGATTCTTACTAAGTGAACCATACGTTTGGCCTTTAGCCAGTCTAATCTCAGTAAAGAGGGTCTCACTCAGTAGCAATGGTTAGCAAGCTAGTCTTGCTCACCATTACATCTGTAGTGAGTTCGATCCTTACTCTGTGCCAGACTAAGCTAAGTGTATGAAATACCTATAGGGCGCCTGGTGTATAGCCATGGTTAGCAAGCTGGCCACAATAGACTATCAATGCAGTGAGTTCGATTCCCAGGAGTTCCCCACCCTCTACTTGCTCTATGTCAAACAATGTTAAGCTTAGCAAATGCTAACACACATTATATTACACACATGCGTATCACACTAGAACTTGTAGAACTTAACGCATGTAAAGATCTAGACCATGTGAAGGTTGGTGTAGTTTCGCATGAAAAGCAGTTGAGATATTTGTCGGAGACAAGTGGATTATATACAAGAGCACAGAAGCTTCCCTTGAGCGAAGTTGGTTTTTCATGGATCAACATTTAATGAACAGAATTCTTGTAATTCAATCTTATGTTGATAAGAAAGGTGGGCTAACAGTTTTAACTGGCTTGGCTTCTACTAATGCTGTTATAATTTTGATTCATGCATGAATTTCCCTGTCAAAAGTAGTATCTCTATAATTGTCGATATCCTAAATGTAACCCTCAAAATGGGGCAAAATAGACTCTTGCACACATATACGGTAGCTAAAAATGACATAATTTGTCCTTGACATATGCAGAATCTCTAATTGTCCGACCTTTACTGTTACGCAACGTTATTTTCTTCTCTTTCGGCCAATCCTACAATTCGGGTTGATTTATTTTACCTCATTCAAGTTCACACCTTTTACTGTATACGTCACTTCCGTGCGAAGGAACTGAACGCATTCCCCATTTTACACGTCACTTCCGCCCCTGACAACCAATCATAAATCTTGTTTATCTTTCTCTTCTTTCTATAACAATGGTGCAAAATCCAATCACAGCTCTTGTTGATTGAGACGAGATTAGAATCGATTACCAAAGAAGATTCATTTTGCAGACCAAACAAGTTTATTTGCGGTTCGCTTAATATTTGGTCTATCACGAGCGGGCGCACTCACTCCTTTTTACGTGGTGCAGGAAATTAATTAAAGCCTAAATATTTATTGTAGAATGCCCCAAATCGTTGGCAGTTGACCATACAGGCAGTGTAGAAGCGGCCTTCGCCGTGTGCAGGGGTCAAATGCATATTCTGAACGGCCAAAGCACTTTTAGGTGTACTAGGTGGACATTATACTCATTTTTCAAACTCTGCATCGTTATTATTTGAGAAAAAGGTTGAACGAACTCATTTTTGTCAAACCCCAGTCCAAGTTGGAGTTTACTTTGTTTTCCCCCTGTAGCAACAACAAGAACAATCCTCGCCTAATTTAGGGGAGTAAACTCTTCACTGTTTGTCTGTCCGGTCACGTTAAACCAAACCTATATATAAAATTAACATTTCCTACTGTGATTTGAAATCAAGACCATGTGATTGGCAGGCGATTCTCTTACCAACTGAGCTAAACTGACTGAATTTATTTTATATACAATACAAAAGTTGCCGTAATCATCTTCAGTCGGAATAGGAGAGGAATTTGACCCGGCAGCAGCCAGGCTTGTTATTTCTAAAGTTGTACCAGACGATCAAACTTAAGACTTACTTTAAAAGAGGAATTTATTACTCTTTTATAACCTTTACTCTCTTCCTTGATTTAGAAGTGGCTGATTTAAACAAAGAAATTGACCGGGCAACATAATGCGAAGCAACATTTCCCAGAAACGTAAGAAGATACACATCACCTTAAACCGGTGCCAATCAAATGAAACCTTGGTCTACCGTTACACATAGACATAGAGCAAATCATTCCGACAAATTTTAAACTCCTTCGATTGACACGAAACCTGAAAGCATCACTTTGTAGCCTTACACATAAGGAATCAATAAAACTGATTCTCATTTTCCTGAGCAGTTATTGGACAACAATCTAAATCTGTACAGATGCGTAGGGAGGGCAGGATGGACACAACTGTTGTCTCATCTGCAACCATTCTAGGCCGAGGTGTGTGCACGTATATGCGAAGGCTGGGAACAATCCTTCCGATATGGTTTCGCAACTCAGACGACTATTGAGTTAGCTTAATTCATTTAGATAAATGCGATTACGAATAAATATGTTCATTCGTACCGTCTAAAATGGCATGAACGCTGATTCGAATTGTCCCCACGAATTCGACCACTACCTCAACTGACCTTATTCACTTCACAGACCTTACCCTACCCCAAGACGCCGCCTGGACGATATCGTAATGTTTTCATTTTACTTGGAACCCGAAACAGATGCCCTCCTCTTAGCCCCAGAGTCTCTTTGCAACCCCGCGACCCCCGTCCTCTACTACCCGTCGAGAAGGCCAGGCTTGCCATTAATTAGACATTCTTAATTTGGTTTTACGAAGAATCAGATTTATTGCCGCGAACAAGATGTAGAAAATGAGGATAACATTGACCGAAATGTAAACGACGGTTCTTCGGAACAATGTTTGTGTGTGTACGAACTGAATAAAAGTGTGTGTGTGTGTACGAACTGAATAAAAGTGTGTGTGTGTGTGTGTGTGTGTTTATGTGTGCGCGCACGATAGGTAGACAGAGGTATTAGAGAAAGTGTATTTGAATAAAAGGCGAGTATGGGAATGCATACGCTAGGAATACATACAGTATCGCCCATAAATAAGTACGCCCCTACCACTTTTTAATAGAAAGTTAATTTTCTTCTAAACCAAATATAGTAGAATTTTATTATTTCTAGTGGAACATTACACAATCAAAACAGATATTATCAAGTATTATTTGTGACCGAACTCTACAGCATTGAAACTTGCCATATTCCTACCTGCCATTTGGACGCCAGACCAGATTTAATATATTTGTTGTGTGGATGTAAGGTAATCCGACAGAATTTAAGTATACATTTCACACAAACATGTGAGCAGTGGACTGCACACACTGGAGTTTTCTGCACTGCAACAGAGCTTCTGACGACGCCGAATGAAACTCGAAATGCATCAAGGCTTATCTTAATGATAATAAACATGTTTGAGACGTAACATGCTTTTCTCAATCTTTCTTTTTCACATTATCTATCTATAGTAGAGGTAATTTGACAGAGTTATATAGATTCACGGGTTAGAGTTAGTCAAGGAAAAGGTTAGTTTCTGGTGAGGTCTTTTAACAATTAAAACAATTATTATTCACATTTATTTAGCAAACAAAAATACGTTGAACTGTAATAGCTATAATTATTTAGTGTGGTGGGGACTAAGGGAAGATACTCGAAACAGTTATTAATTTTTGACTAGTAATTCTTTCATCTTAATTAATATGAAAATGTCACTTATTCTCAGTTTCAACATCTATACTTTAAAAAGAAAATGACCATAACTTAGTCATATACGTTCGGTGAATTGGCAGTAAATTGTAAAATAAATAAATAAAAACAGATGTATTGTACACAATTTCATCGCCTGCCATTTTCTCTTTGTACTTACGAGCATTAGCGACTGTGCGTTTCACATCAATTCCAACAGCCGACAGCAAACATTAAAAAAAACCCACGTGACCCTTGATCACGTGATACATGATCACTTATTCATTTGCAGAGGAGTCAACGTGTTAATGGAGTTCGGTAGGTGATCCTCGCTTTCAATTTGAACGCTTGAATTTAGCACTTTCCCCCCCTACCCGAGAATATCGCCTTTATTTTATTCTTATTTATTTTTATTTTTTTTTTGGGGGGGGGCGAGGTTTCTAAATTCTTAACCGACCTCTTCAAATTGCAACTTCATTTTTTCTTTTTTTTTTTACTTCCAAACCGAAAAATTAATATATTTATCGCTATTGTAGTCTTTTTCTACATTTCTTTTCGACTTTTACTAAATTTAATTCAAAATTATGAAAAATATCTAAAAAAAAAACCCAAAAACAAAAAACAAAAACGATAATTTAAAATATGAATAATAGTAAAAAAACAAAAAAAGCAAAACAAGAACAAACAAACAAAAATAACGAATTACTTGCACTTATTTTTTCTCCTCTTTTTTCACACCTAACTACCAAGGGATTTTACACACAAACACTGAGGTATGCATAGAGAAAGCCCTTTTTGCAACGACGTCTGCCCTTGTTCACTCTTAGACACAATAACGTGTGTACACCAGAATATCCTTATTACACAGGTTTACAAACGATCAAACACGTTAACAAACACGTACACACATGCGAATATATCTGTGTCTGCATAAATGCGCACAAAATGTTTTAAATTATTCACAATTGCCTCAATATGAAAACATTTTAAAAGAATCTTTTTTTCTTTTCTTTTCCTGACATTGAAAATTACAGCATATTATTGGTCTGCGAATTTATTCTAGGTATTTATCGCCTCTCAGTATCAACACCATCGTTTTATGGGCAAACATCATTATTGAATGAGCCATTCGAGACATCTGTCCGTCGAAGCGACACATAGGCGAGACATATGGAAGGTGACTGTAGTTTTAATTGATTGCTCTAAACGATGTAAAAATCGATCATATAGATACAGCTATGCTTCTATCTCGTGACTAGAAGCGAAACAGTTCAATTCAATGAAGCTAAGCACAATGTATGTGTGTCACTGTGTGTGTGTGGCTGAAACATTGACATTATTGTACTCTCTTTATATAACTATAGAAATCTAATCAAAAGTCCAATTAAATCTTTGAGTAATCTATAAAATTGTTGAGAGTTATGACAAATATAAGGGACTTGAAATCCTGCCTAAAAATATAGATATACACGTGCCGTATTATATAAGTAGATTTCTTTTTACTAGTTATTCTTTCATCTTATTTTTGTTGCTGTTTATAGCAACGCACAGGTTGTTTTTACATTCTATGACCGTTAAGTAAGCAGTGTGGATCGAAAATAATGTTGCCTAAGGCGATATTTGAACTGGCATCGCGTACCTTGAATTAAAAAAAAAAGAGTAGCTATATGACTAAATTTGAATTACGTCTGCCGATGGACCCATGACCTAATTGGTAAGGTGATGTCCATGCTTCTAAGGATAAGAGTTGTGAGTTCAAATCCCGTTTAAGGCTACTTATTTATTTGTGATCCGTGATGCTTAATGGTTGTAAAATGTAAAAAAAAACAACCTAAGAGTTGCAATGAAAGGCCACAAAACCGAGAAAAACTATTAAAACATTAATTATGACAATGCTTCATTTAAGTCGGACGATTTATTTAGTAATTAAAAAATAAATTAATGGCATAAATTTAAACACTTTGACAGGGTTTACCAAACCTTTTGTTCCATTGTACCCCTTGGACATTTTGATAGATTCCCATGTAGCGTTAAAAATTAAGGATACACAATTGATAAGATTATATTGATTTTAATAAGAGCTTCATTTAATTGTCAGAGAAAGGTTTGGGAAATCTCCTTTAAGTTCCTCTTCCAGCTTCATAAGATTCTCAGTGGACAATTCTTTGAATATGTCAGTCTTGGATTGAGAGATGGTTGAGCCTGTTTTTAATTAATACGAGGGTAAACATTACCAACTGCACAGGGATCAGGTTCTGAGATTTGTAATATATATATATATGGGAATCAATGTTAATGGTTCATTACAAACGGTACTGCCGCTTTGACAGATTTTCATAATGAACCTTTATTATGAACGTTCATTATGAAAATCTATGTGTGAAACCAGCAGTACCATTACAATTGATTCCCACAAATATTCGCTCTACCTTTGTATTGAGCTCTCTTCGGATCATAACTAAGGTCTACGAGGATATTGATGCATAAGTGTATCATACACCCAATATAATTCGACAATGTGGAAATGAAAAATTGAGAAAAGCGTGTTACGTCTCAAACATATTTATTATCATGAAGATAAGGCTTAATGTTTGAGACGTAACACGCTTTTCCTACTCTTTCATTTCCACATTGTCAAATTACCTCCTACCATTCTGTCGGATTACCTTACATTCACATAAACATATGTATATGCAACTTTGTAACATGAAAGAGGGTGGAGAATTTGCCAAGTTGGTTACGTTTATCAGCTGTTTTGTAACAAGGTTACATTGTGCATACCATGGTTTTACTCTCCGACACCTATGTATCCATTGAGAAGTGAAAATGTACACCTAGGGGAACATATACCCCAGGTAGGAAACCCCTGCCCTAAGATAAAAAAGCACTATTTATTAAAGGACATTAAAACATTGAATTTTATTAAAAATTAAAGCATGCACCTAGTGTATAAAAGGCCTGAAAGACCACAAGGTATATATAGCTTTAATATTTTTTAAAATTTCAAGTAGGTTATATTAGTCGCGCCAGTTAACTAGAAAATACCAGATAGCATAATAGGATACACCATCACTAAAGTGAGGTTTGATCTTACGACCCCTCATTCACGAGATCAAGTTTTTCAAACACCGGAGACGCAAACTGATATATATATATAGATATATATTGTTTTATATCTTATATTCGAGTTGTTGGGGGTGCATTACTTTATTTTACATGAGCAATCTACCACAGCCCACTTCCGGCTTGCCAGGATCGTCGAAATGTTGAACATAGGCCTCCCTTTCCAAAGTAAGAAGACTTTGGGTGGTGGGAACGGGCCTTAGCCTGCCACGCTAGCCCATGACGTATTGGAATGGTGTGTGTGTGTGGGGGGGGGATATATACATGGTCATTATTATGAAGTGAGCTCAAACTGCGCCAGCCAGAGTTTGAACTCGGCTCATCGATCTCATTCTACGTGCCACCCACACACTCCTGCAAACTGATTGATATTTGAAAATAAAAGAAAAAGAAAAAGAAAAAGAAAAAGAAAACAATCATCTCACCTGGTCTTTTTCAACGAAGTCGATGAAGGCCGTTCGCTCCACCTCGACTGGCTGACCTTGCCGGTCGTACATAGCCAACACGAAGTGGAAGAAGTTACTTTTACGTAAATTGCTCGGGGGCTGTTTTTCGAAGTGCGCCCTTCCCAGCCCCACGCTAGAAGAGAAAGAGAAAGAAAAAAAATATTAAAACTCACAATCAGATATCGATCATATAAAGAAAACTTATTTTTAATTGTCAAAAAGTCAACCGCAGTTTGTTATACAGATGTTTCGTTAATCGTTATGCGAAGCCGAATTTCGATCGTTAATCTCAAGAGGTTTGTGATGATTCGCTCTACGATACAATTGGAGACAAAAGAATGTTTAATCAAGGTAAGTAACACAAAGGATGTACTTGAAATTCCAGGTAAATCTTCATAATCATGTCCTCTTGCAGTGAATGTCCCTCTTTGGCTATATAATTGCTGGGATAATAAACACGTTTTAACACACACACACACTTTTCAGAGAGGCACCCCAGCAAATGAGTAGACTCTTCTATTGGAGAAGACACACACACACAAGATCTAGATAAAGAAATTGTGAAATCGAAATAGAAAGCAAGTTTTACTTACTTAAATTCCGACACCCATCTTCATTTTTATTATACAGAGGTTTTGAGATTAAACATGCTGATTAATTTTTTGATACACTGGGATCTTTGTTTTTGATCCGAATGTAATGATATATATGACAGAGAGAGAGAGAGACAGAGAGAGAGAGACAGAGAGAGAGAGAGACAAAGATAGAGAGAGACAAAGATAGAGAGAGACAGAGACATACGGACACCGAGAGATAGAGACAGACAGAGAGAGGAATCGGGTGAATAAACTTTGATTAAATTTATACATGAATACATTAAGGTCTTGAATTCCTTGGTGTAAACTTTACTACGGGCAAAAAAACCCCCAAAAACTCGAGTAAATGTTCTGATTTAAAAGACTTGTTCCCTGACAGAAACTAATTGAAGAAATGTTTGAAAAAGTGTCCGGTTTTGTAAACTTTCGCTTACAATTATAATTATGTAATAAAGGAGTGTCTTCCAGCTGAGATAGTTGCGTATTTCCCACCGGCGCTAGTGATCGGTGTTCGAGCCCAAAGTAAGAGATACAATCTTTGAATGAATGCTGATTTTCAAGACAAGCTGGTCTTCCTGACTTGGAAGAGTATGTTATGCCAAACTTCCTATCTTTCAATAAGCTCGGTTTAGTAAATATCTTGGTAAAGTTGTATAACTGTCAAAAGAGATTTACATCCTTCAATTACTAGCATTGCTTCATGTTATTGTTGCTTTTTATCGAAGAGTTTATCAACCAAGAGTGCAATGATAACATGTATCAACCAAGAGTGCAATGATAACATGTAGCAACCAAGAGTGCAATGATAACATGTAGCAACCAAGAGTGCAATGATAACATGTAGCAACCAAGAGTGCAATGATAACATGTAACACAAACTAAAAGCTTTTAATAAAATAATGGCGAAAATGCTTCGTTGTACCCTTTAAGAAATATGACATTTTGTTTAATGGCCTTGTGTAAATACATATAAAGTAACCATCATTTATATTCATTTTCTGAATATTTCACTTCAAAAATTACATTCTAAAGATTAAAGTAAGGACATCTAGCCTTCAATTTATAGAAAAGTGTTACAAATTGTAAAATTTTGTATTTTGAATGAGTTCAGATAAAAAAAAGCAATAACGAAAATCAAAGTATTCTATGACTAGGTAGATCGTCTGGGGTCAACACGGTTCTTAGGAACAGAAGGTACTGCGAGAAACCAGAGGCCTGTATGTAGGGTTGCCAAATTAGTTCTGTCCAAAATGGACAAATTAGGTCAATCCTGCTCCAAATCTGTTAAAATCGGACGTGTACAGCCCTAACCGTTCATAGTAGAAACTTGAAATTTTGAGCGCGCACGCACACACACACACACACACACACACACACACACACTACACGTAACTCAGACCTTTTAAGTTTGAACCTGAATGTCATTGTTGTTAGATAGGAAAATAAAGTCAACTCCAATAGTAGGGGGAGTGAAACATGACAGCGTCTTTTGGTGTCGATTTGCCTTTTCAATAAACGCAAGAAATAAACTCTAAATACACCATCTCAAGTTTTTACTGCTTCTACTTATAACACTAGCACATCTTCCAAGAGAGCGTCTCTCCATACATGGCAGTAACAATATATGCAGCCAACCACAATTCATACTAAGCCAAACCATAGAACTTAGGGACCTTGCATTGTTCCAAGTTCCCCCAATTAAAACCAACCGCATTATTATTGTTGTGGCGATGCCCTAAAAAAGTGTATCGATGTCAAAGGCGCCGACATTTTGTTGCAGTTCATCGCCATTTGCCAAGACCAGATTAATAAATTACATTTTCTTCTTTCCATTATTGCCTGTGTCTGGTCTAGTAGTATTTAGTCTCGATTCCACAG
>VCCN01003593.1:834298-851580 GCA_006491835.1 Architeuthis dux | reverse complement strand
CAGATATTATCAAGTATTATTTATGAACAAACTGTACAGCATTAAAATTTGCAAAAATATATTTTCGTAGTGTTGTACTCATCTTTGGACGACAACATATTCATATTTTTGGCAACAGAGTTTGAATGCTGTAGAGTTTGGTCATAAATAATACCTGATAATATCTGTTTTGATTGTGTAATGTTCCACTAGAAATAAAAGAAAATCCTGGTATGTTTGGTTTAGAAGACAATTAACTTTCTATTAAAAAGTTGTAGGGGTGACTTATTTATGGGCGACACTGTACATGTAAAAGCAAAGCAAAGTACTTGCCCACCCGGTGATATGCTTGGACGAGTTTTTTTTTTTCGAAGTTTAGAATGGAAATCTGTCAGTCAGTTTGGCATAGTGTATTCCTAGCGATGGCCTAAGAGTTAACGACCCGGAACATGGAATCGGAGGACAGAGTTCAAGTTTTGGCTGAGGTAGTTTGTGTTCACTTGGCAAAGGCATGAATCTAGCACTCCCAACAATTCAGTTATCACGAAACCCAGTACAATCGGATATTACTTGGAGAGGAGATGGGCGCCGCTAAGTAACTCCGGGAAATGCCAATATCTACTTGGTTACGTGATAGTTTGATTGTATCCTTGCCACTATCTACTACAAGTTCTTACAAATAACACAAACAAGAATACAAAAAACAAAATGTAAAGAAGAATTAAAAAGTTAATATAATAATAATATATCCATTAAAACAGTCTGAATATTGCAATAATTGGAACGGTCAAAAAGGTTGTTATAGTAAATGGTATTATTAATGATTGTTATAACAATAACAATAAATATCTGTTGACAGCGGAAAGAAAGAATTTCTACTAAAAGTATAACAAGGGAAAATACAGAATTTTGGAGAAGAAAAACAATATTTTTTTATATTATTATTACTATTATTGTTATTATTATTATAATTATAATAATATTACTATTACCATTACCATTATTATTATAACAACAACTAGCATTCCAAGGGAATTTATGAATCACCGCCACCTATACATGCTTCTTTTTACTTCATGAATTAAACAGTGGTGGTGGGCAGTGATCACTAAAAAAAAAAAAAAAAAAAAATAAGTAAGAATGCTGGACACAAACTAAGGGTTCAATTTGGCATAAACTTACATTGCGTATTGAAGCCCCCACCCACCCTCTAAAAACCTATTGGGTGGGGATTTAAAAAACAAAAAAACAAAAACATTTCCCCTACTCATTGAGGGGTGTGTGTGTGTGAAAAATTTCAAGTTTCTACTATGAACGGTTAGGGCTGGGCGAAGTCCGGATACAGATACATATAAATGTCAGAACACATGAATAACCTAAACCCAGCAATAAACCAGTGTTGTGGGTAGCGGTGATTAATAATAATATTTTTATAAAGATTAGCAATTGTGATATTGACATAAACAAGCCTGGCTGCTCCAGAGTCAAACTCCGCTCCCACTTCTACGCGTAATTCTACTATACATTTTGGAGGTATGCAAGACTTGTCAGTTTAGCGCAGGTGGTAACACACCAGGCTAGAAATCACATGATCGCGAGTTCAAATCTCGGTAGTGAAATGCTGATTTTATATGTCAGTTTACTCCTCTATTTTTGGTGAGGATTGTTGTTCTTGTTACATAGGAAAGTAAAGTCATCTCTGACCGTGTCCTGGAGTTTGGCAATAGTGGCCATAAGTGCTAATGAATAATGTATTCAATAATACTCTGTTAGATTCACGTTGGTCACGAGACTTAGTACGAGATCAACATGGATTGATTTCTGACCTATTAATAAATCCCAATCAATATCTTCACTTGTACTTTGCTCCGTTCAATGAGTCAGATTTTAATTTTATTTTATTTTGCAGCCGACATTTTCACAACGCAGCTGCTGTTCGCTGGTTCAATTTACAGTTAGAAAGAAAGAAAGAAAATCATATGTTGAACAAAAAATGATTGAAATGAAGGGAGAGAATATGTTCTTCATTATCTTTAATAAAAAAAAAACTAAGAAAAAAAAAGTGTCTTTGAAAGATCTCGAACCCTTCACCCTGAAAGTGGAACAGTTTCCTTGGCGGATATTTAACTGAAAAATATCAGAATAGGTGCGATGGGTTTTAGAAAATAAAGGAACTATTCTTTAAAAAATAATAATGGGACGAGCCTGTAATGAATTATGAAATTTTGATACAAAACTTTTAATGGGTAAATAAAAGGAAAACCCATAAAACTGGACTTATATAGACTTGGTTATAATTAGCTTCATTTTGGAATAATTAACATTTAAAAAGCAAAGAAATAAGCATTTTATATAAGTAGTATCACATAAAGAAAATACACATATATAAGAAACCCGATATATGTGGTTGCTAATATTTAATCAAAGAGTGCACAACAACTGTTAATATTAATATTAGAATTAAAATTATCATTTGGAGCTAAAAAAGTTCACTAATATATATCTCCCCGGAGCGACACTTCGATCCTAGGCAGAGCGCACATATACTCTGACCCTAGATGGAAGTGACGATCCATACATAAATAATACCATCATTTTTGACGGGTACTATGCTAGAATTCTAGCTGATTTTAGTAATGCTATCGTCTCGATGGTTTCCACCCCCCAAGACCCTTCCGAACTGCCAATCAATCATCATCATTATTATTAGATTTCAAGTTATTATTTAGAACAATCTACTAAACTTAGTCTGACACAGGCCATCCGTAAAAGGGCGCCTCTATAAGATCTGTAAATCAGTGAATAGTTTGAGAGATCAGCTACCCATCACTCTACAGCAAGAGATTGTTTGCACTTCACTTTCTTGTTAAGAGACTTGGGGCTATTTTATTTATGTCCCTTGTATTGTTACATTTCTGTGAATATATTTTCTTATTAAAATGATGTCTGAAAAGTTGTCTTCTAGGACACCTGGAAGGCCGGCAGGAATATATCACGACGAAGGAACTGTCTCCATTTCCCTTGTCCACGCATTTTAGCCTCTAAACAGGATTTTCTTTTCTTTTCCTCAGACTTAACATCACTTATGACCTTAAAGTATGTAATGTCTTTTTACTTATGTGTATACAAATAAAAACAGAAAGAAATACAGGAAAGGCATTTTATATACCTTTGTATATTTATTTCTGACTTTATAAGTGTCCATCCCCCTCCAACTTTATTTCTCTGATATAATATCTATATATCTGGCTATCTGTTTCTCACTCCCATATTATATATACCTTCATATCTCTCTTCTGAAAAATATGCACCTTTTCAATGCTAATACCGTACGTATTGATTTGCAAGAAAGACCATGACTTGGCAGAGGGACGATTGGTCATTGTAAAATGTGTGTCGCAGGAAGTTTGGGAAGGATGCTGGCCGTCTGTCGGACATTAGTCTACAGATCTTTACTGATAGTCTCCGCTTTCTGCAAAGATTCGCCAAGAAGCGACGTTCTATTTGTAAACAACCAGAAACTTTCCTGTCTG
Organism: Architeuthis dux; assembly: GCA_006491835.1. NCBI lineage: Eukaryota > Metazoa > Mollusca > Cephalopoda > Oegopsida > Architeuthidae > Architeuthis > Architeuthis dux. The sequence goes on along the minus strand of VCCN01003593.1, from coordinate 848,068 downwards.
CCAATTCGGGTTTTGGCACCATGCGATCAACCCCACCCCACGACTCCCACCAGCAGAGAAATGGTCGGTTCAATTCGTCCTTAGTTCAAAGCTATGCATTTTTTTCCACCAAGATTATGAATTTCTACAGAGAAACCATTCTGATGCTGCGTGTGGGATATATTCTGGAAGTTTTGTGTTTTGTTTTTTTTTTCTTCGTTCAGAAATATCTCAAGTATATGTTGGTTATTTCAATCTATCGCCCAGCTTATAAAATGGTTCCAAAATTTGTAAAAATATCTACCCGTGTTTCTGAGGAGTTCGAGTGGTTTCTATACATTATCTCACTTACTTTAAGACTTAATAGTTCACTACTTCAAAGCTGTTGATAGCGTAAATAAATGTTTATGTTTTATCAATTTCAGCTTTTATTAAAAAGTGACTGAACTCAAGTCCATTCTTTCAAATGCTTGGTAGGAGATATCTTTGCTAGCAAAATTGTTACCTTTAAGTAGAAGAACACATTGTTACGGACAGAGAAACAAACAGAAAAAAGTCACTTTATTATATAGATAGATTGGTGTGTTTCGTAACCTGCATTTATTGCAACTGGTGACGTGACAAAACACAAAAAACACATAGTTAAACATACACAAAAACTGATATGGTAATTGATGCGGCCATTTAATACTTCTAAAATACTCTTTTTCTCTTCCTACAGAATAACTTTAAAATCTTTCTTTTAAAAATGGTATTTATTTCGAATATACATACAAATAAACTCATTTCTTTCTTTCGGTACGCAACCTTTCACTCGTGTTCCACTGCTTCGGGACTCAAGTAGAAGAAAATGCACAAAAACGAAGTTAAAGAATAAAAATTGACTTCAAAATGGCTTTTCTCCCTCTTCTTTCTTTTCCAATAAAGCTGATTAACAGCCATGATGCTATCAAAACAACGTCTTCGCATCTTTTATTGCATCCGACGTTCCTATTTATTAACTTACTATCCCATAATCCCATCAAGAACTGACACGCCAAATATGGCTAAGCCCTTCACAATATTTCACTGCCACAACCCGTTGCGTCAATTTGAAAGGAACTTTGGTGTCTCTCTCTCTTCCCTTAAAAAGAAAAAAGAAAAAAGGAAGCGTTCATGTTTTGTTTTATGCTTTTAAATAACTATTTACCTAGCCTCTAAATCAATTTACCAAGGCTACTCATGCTACGCGATTTTAACCTAACCGATTTTGTTTGTTTGTTGGTCTTCAATCATCCGGTTTTAGGCGTACATTTCACGATTAAAATGTTATTAGACAGTGAGATAAGCTGGATCTCGCAACAACACATTTTGAGAGTTCGAATCTCACTTGTGGATAATTAATATTACGGAGTATTTGTTAGTTTAATAAACTTTAGAGGCGAACTACTTTGAATTGTATTTTATATAGTTTATCTTTAATTAATTCTTTACTTTTATTTCACGAAGCTAAAAGCATATCTTTTGGGGGCGATACACAACACCCGATTTGGCTGCGTGAAGGTGTTCGTATAGTTTAAATTGTAAGCATTTCGAGTTTAATTAGTAAAATATTTCTGTGCCAAAAAGAAAAATTAATATAAAAAGAAAGTTTATACATTGATCTATTAGGACTAATATCTTCATTATTGTACCTATATTGTATCTATGTAGGTACAACAGTAAGTCTAAAGCATAATGATGATAAACATTTATTTTACAGAACAAATATTTATTTTTCAACATAATCTCCGTTCCTGTCAATGCATTTAATTCAGTGCTGAATATTAACCACATAGCTTATTGAACATTAGACAGTGAACATTTCAGATTAAAATTCAGCTAATAACTTCGTGTGCCAGGTGACGGATTTATTGATTCACCTTCCTATTCGGCTATATATAACATTTCCCCCCACGACGAACTCCTAAGTTCACTGTATATCATTATGGTTATGTTATTCTTAACGGCCTTGGGTCACGTGTCAAGTATTTAGAATACTTGTTGCAGAAGTAAAATAAAACAACCAAAAACAGGAACAAACAAACAAAAATCTCTGTACTAAATTCACTGAAGGTGTAGCTTAGGGCCTTTGTTTTAAGTTCGAACCCCTTTGAGGGATCATTTATTTGCCGCAAAAAGTTAAAACAGAGCCATGTTTTGTGGGTTCCAACGATATATTTCTTACTCAAGTAAACAAGTCGGCTGTAAGACGAAGCGGAGAAGTAATCGAAGCAAATATGCCTCGATCAACGGCCCCTAATAAATGCAATTAACCGATCGTCTGGTTTTCATGGTGTGTCTTCACCACCAGAAGTACGTGTCAGTGAGGGCTTGAAAGCACACGCGATCGTACTTGGGTTTACACATCGTAAGAAAACACGCCCCCCCCCCACACACTAGAACTATTCAAGTATTTGATGATAATTATAACAATTTGATCTCTTTTGGCATTTATTTTATCATGACACTTGGATCCCACAAGACGCGGAGAGAAAGATCTTTTTGTTGTTCCAGTTTCAAACCAGAGCAATTTATCTGCCCCTACCATCACTCCCCACTCTGGGATGGAAGCAATTTAATAATAATTAACTGAAGCCTAGTGATCGGGGAACTGGCACCCAGATAGCACCTCTCCGTTGCACTAATAAAGGTAGGGTCACAGGCACGGATTGATGTCTGTGGCAATGAGCAGAGGAAACCGGGCAAATTCTGGACGACCCAGCATGCAGCCTTGAGTCGAGTGTAGGTAACCCACATGTGTCATATTTATCCTCGTGAGGTGACACATTCTGTTAAGTAAGCTACGGTTAAGGAACCACACCTACCCAAATTCAGAGTTTAAAACAATAACTTTCCTTAGTTTTATCTGTGGGATATTTCGATCGGCCGGTTCTCTGCACATTATCTTGTACTATCTTAAAATATTCATTACATTATGGAAGCTCTCCAGTCAGCCGCAGCTGGTGGAAAAATAATTCAAGTAGAATCTTTCCAAATATCTCATACCCTTCATTTACGAGCGCAAACAGTGAATTTGCAAAAGTGTGAAATCCAGGGATTATTAGAAGAAAAGAAAGCCTACTCCGTTATTTCATTCTGAAGAGAAAGAAGAACCCCCCCCCCAAAAAAAAAATAGAAACAAAACAAGAGTTATTTGTTGAGACTTTCTAATAATGAGTCATTGCATTGGTAAATCTTTCGACAATAGAAAAATGCTTCTAGCAAAACTTAAGAAAAGAGACACATTGAAACTCTTGAAATGTTCAATTAAGTTTTGTTGCCTTTCGACGCGCAAAGTGTTTTTTTTAATGAGCAATCTATTAAGCCTGGCGCTATCAAGCAAACTGTAAGCGAAGGGGGGCGAACGCTTTTATCATTTGCAAGGAAAATGAAAATACTTTTGTTAACAGATGCTCTTATTTGTGCCTTGGCTTTCAGGCGAGAATACAACCTGGCGTAGATTCATTCCTCAAGCAGTAAGCGCTCTTATTAACTTTTGTAAACTAACGTATTGTCAGGTTTCATTTTTATCTTTATTTTCTTTAAAAACGTTTTCCGAACGAAATCGTTCACAGGAAGAGAAAGCACGTAATATCAAATCGCGGTGTAACGGTGGTTGATTTCTACAAGTGTTTCCTTTATTTGTCATGTTTTCGCATTTATTTTCATCTAGGACTTGCCTGTGTCACAATTAAAAGAAACAGTTGTATTATCAAGTATTAATAAATCATGAAAAACGAAAAAAGGTTTTATGATTAATTTTCCGGGTTTTAACGTATCGATTGTAAATGATAAACGCGTCTCCATTTACGTTCAGATATTTTTTTGGTGATATGGAAATCAGATACACTGGGGTATGGAAAGTGAAATACACAAGGTCTTTGCTATTTAGCAATCAAAAATTGCACACACACACTTTGTTCAAGAAGTAGAATTAAGTGAAATTAATGAGATGACTTAATAATAATTAAGAATATGTTCAGATTTAATCGCAATTAAACTATAAAAGATTTGACAGTTGGGATCAAAGGGGTGATTTATTTAGTGTGCAAATTCCGGCGAACCTTGTGCGAGCATATGAAACAAGGCAACAATTACAAGGGACTAATTACAGCCTTAAATTATATGCGTAATTGTGTAACTCCCTTCTCTAGATCCTTTGGAGAGGGGACGCTTTTACAACAACTCGAACAAGCAATGAATTGTAGGGCTTTCATAAAAAATATAACGGCCATTGTTGACTTCTGGGAACGCAAAGATGTTCATGTCGGGCGATATAACTGTAGTTATGGAACCTAAAAGTTTAGAAATCAATGGCTCAAAGGAAGAACAGAAGCGATTTATTTGAATTGTACTTTCGTAATTTCCGAATAAACTTTTCAAAACTTCGATTAGCAACTCTCCGATCATATATGTTTAAGCCAGTCTTAAATGTCATTGAAGTCAGGCTTCAAAAGATTTGCAACCGAGAAGAACTATGTTTTTAATGTTTTACGGTAGAAGCTACCACAAGCTTGAAAGTTTCCACCTTTTTTGTTTTCAAAATTTACTATTGCATACAAATGCATAGCACCCTCATTCAGCCATCAGAATATTTTCCTTGACTTTAAATGACCTTACGCCATCTTTCAACTAAATGGTGTATTCCGTCATAAAAGAACGATTCCGGTTTTGATTCGATTAATTCTCCGAGGAATTTTCAATATCTTAAAATTGTTGGAATCGCTGACTAGATAAGGAGTATTTCATGGAGCGAAACAAGTGACAATCTGAAGATGACACATCTGAGAATTACGCCACTTGTGGTGAAAAGAAACTTCTCAGCGCCATGACAGTTTGCTGCTTCGCATTTTAAAGGTGAGGACGATCGTTGTAAAGCAGCAAAAATCGCCGGGCGACTTTCTTGCCCATGAAAAGGTCTTTTCTGTTCCAATGCGTCATTCAAACGACCCAATTGCTCTCCATAACCTTAAGCAGTAGCAGTTTGTTCCGGTTCCAGCATTTCGTAATAAAGCACTTTCCTTTGAATCCAATTAAACACAGAATAATTTTTCTCCAGTTAATTCCGTCTAGGGTTGAAAAGTTAAATACTGTTCTTGATCTCGCTACGATGTCTCATAGTTGTGAACAAACACACACAGAGTACATATGTATGCATAAAATACGTAGATACGTGCGTAAATAGCCACACACATAATTGTGTGTTTGTAGGTATCGTATATACGTATTTTACATTGAATGTATTTGATTTGCACTCCATATATAAAATGTTTGAGTTGGGTTCACTTTGCAGAAAGGTATGAATCTACCTCTGACCCATTAGGTCAGGTCAGGTCAGAGATTACCCTCTGCTCCTGGTACCATGTAACCTAGTACAATCTGTCACATGTTAATTAGAGAGGAGATGGGTACCACCAAGTAAGCCCCCACCCCCTATTGCTCGGAGAAATGCCTTGAAGAACCCAGATTAGTACCAGAGTTATCCACCAGGCCAGAGGATAATCTCATTTGAGATTTGAATAATGCAATTCTCTGTTGAATCTTACAAACTATATACGAAATAACAAGATTCTAAAGTCAAATGTATAACCACAAGCATATCTGTATATATTATTTACTGGCTTTGATATATATATTTCCTTATACAATACGTAAGAAACACCTTAACATTTAATCAGTTGAGTAAACATAGGTAAACATTTACACATATGCTATCCCACTACCTTTTTATCTTTTCACACACACAATATATATATATATATATATATATATATATATATATATCAATTTCTTTCTATTTGTATCGGAATATATGTCAATTTCTCTCTTTATGTGCCAAGTTGTTTCACTCGCGCTCTCTATACGTCAATTTCTGTTTCTCCATCTGAAAACAATCTCTTGTTCTATTTAAACAAATCTCTTACTATAGACTAAGAATTATCTGTATATCTCTCCAAACCGTTGTCTCTTATATGAAGACACTAACACACACATCTTTATCTTAGTATGTGTCCTGGAGGGGTATCCCTTATTCAATTCTACCGATGCCTCCCGAGTAAATGTCGAGACAAAGCTATCAAATGACATCAGAGCCAATATCATTCACTATTGTTTTCTTTCTAGTATCTTGTGGCTAAGCCCAGCAGCATCCACCTCTAACCTCGTTCCGTGCCTGGTGGTGACAATTTCACCACGGCCTCTTCAACAATGTGTTTGGGCCTATTCTCTGATAACCCAGTCTTTCTCAGCATTGGTACTCCTGGCCTCCATATCTTGATATATCGCCTCTTTAAGCGCACACACACACGCCGGTGTGCGTGCTGTATGTGCGGGTGTACGCCCGCCTGCGATCGTGTGCACAGTAAAATCGGCATTTACCTGCATATTATAAATTACCGAGTCTTCTACAATAATCAGTTATTTCCTTCTCAATTACACTGATGAATAGGCAAATCAATGTTTATAAATTGATAACCCAATTCTGATTACTTACCTGAAGCGTATTATACAAAAGGAACTTCTATATATACTTGGATGCATACACAGACATGTGTCTGGTTCTAAATATACATACAATTTAAGAATGGTTATTTTATACAAACGTATGATATTTAATGTAGCACACTATGACCATTGTCTATCATACTATGCCTTTTTTATATTAAGTATATAGTCTGGTCGTCCCGCCGTCTATGGTCCTAATGCTGTGGAGAGCCAGACCCAAAATCTTCGTTTGCGAAGCCAAGCCATTCATTCATTCATTCATATACTCTGGTACAAATGAATATATTGCCCAGATACAGATATTTAAAATGTAAGTATGCCCCTTTTTTTATATTCAGTACGATGGATGTATAGAGATTTGTACCATTGGAGAATCGAAGATTTTGACAAGGACCGAACGTGCCGACCTTCTACAAACAGCATTAGAGAATTAGCCTTTACTTAGATTCGAAAACAGATTGGCGTTTCTCGGGGCAGGCTGGCGTTTAAGACGTGCCCGCAAACACACACCTAGGTCAATACGAGAGATAGATAGAGATATATAGAGAGATATATAGAGAGAGATATATAGAATAAGAAATAATGCATGCGTTTTGGTAGATTATTTTTTTTAATATCACCCCCCCCCGTGTGTGTATACGAACACACAAATTCTGCTGCGTGCGTTTGCATCTGAATATTTGTGCATTATACGAAATTTATCTGCAAAGTCTATGTAATTTAATAGACAATAAGTTACGTTTCGAAGCCTCTTTACAGTGATACAATTACCTAAAAGATTATTTTAGACGTCTCCGCAAATAAAGGAAAAATATGCAAATAATCACGTATAAACAAATTATTATGTAAGCACGATTATTATCTAACAAACACCAAGTTTCAAATCGGGGAAAATGCAATTCTGTCAGATGAGGTAAAAAGGAAGACAAGTGAAAATGAACATAAAAGAATAAAAACTTATTTTAAGGCAACGAATAGATTTTATAATCATTGCATGGTGGGTGAGGCTAGTGAAAAATGTCTGGGAATTCTAAAAACAATAAATAAATAAAATACAAACATAAATGTTCTTCAAACTGGTACAATCAAGTTTTCTAGCATATCTCGCTGACCCTTGTTTCAATTTTCGTTGAGGAAAATTCTAACTCAAAAGTGATACTTAGATTGTTAAATATTTGCTTTCAAAACTATCTAGTTAAAAAGAAAACAAAAAATTTAAAAACAAAAAATTTAAAAACAAAAAAACTAAAATAAAAAGAAAGAAACAACAATAAAAACAAAAATAAAAATACAAAATTTTAAAAAACGAAAAGAATATTTAGAAAAAAAACAAAACATACCAAACAAAACATACCAAACAAAAAACAAAAAACAAAATGATGTAAATTCCTTTAGATTGACAGTGTGATGTGATAATCAACGTTACACCCGACTAAAATGATAACAATGAACATTTATCAGATAGTGAATGTCCTGGTTCCAGCAGACCATAAGAGAAAATTTAAAGAAAGTGAACATCTGGAAAAATATCTAGACTGCGAGAAAAGTGAAATATTTATTACATTACAGGAGACAGCTGTACCCATCATTGTCGGCACTCTGGAATAGTCATGAAGAACTTTGCAAAGAGGTTGTAAGAATTGTAAATTCGAGGAGACTTGCTGTCACTTGATCTCCAGTGAAAGCCACCAAATACTACTGGTGTTAAAACTCAAATAGTAACATGTAAATTAAAAGAAGCAAGAGACATTGTAAACTACAGAATTGTTAAATATATGAAGGATACTGCGAAAATTGTTGACACAAAAATGAAGCCTTGTCAAGTTACCTCCATTGGAACCACCCAAAACCTTGTAAAAATTATTGTCATAACAAACGAGTTCGAGTTTGTCACTAACAATAGGATGTATTATTTAATAGTCTTATCCATTTTTAGGCTAGTATTTATTACAGTTTTTAATAAAATTTAACTTGAATTCGAAAGCTAATAAAAAGAGAGCGAGTATTCTTAACATTAGTTATAATAATATTACTGTGGGTACTGTAACTGTACAGAGGAAGCCGCTTATTGTAATCAGTGTTATCAAACGGTTAGTTATTAAAATCAGTCGGTTCCAAACACTTTCTTTAAAGTAATCATAATAAGCGGGTCCCTCTATGTGCTTAGCTTAATGTTATCAGCCGGTTATTGTTATCTAGGAGACCCTGCTCCAAAGTGATCACAATAAGCGGCTTTCTCTGTATATACCACACACACACACACACACACACACGATTGAGAAAGGAGGGTTGTATTATTGATTTTAAATCATGTAGTATTGTTATTTTTTCAATGTTTACGAACTGTTTGGGGATATTTTAGTGTTGAAAAGTGATATTTAATATTAGCAGAAGTTTTTAAATTATTCATTCATACGAATGTAAATTCTATCAAAATAGCATTAGAAATCATTAAAATGCTACTTTCTTTCTTCCTCACTGAAAAAACAATTCAGTTTGAGGGAAAGTTGGATATTTTGTAAATCTTAGCATTTGATTTCAAGAAATCCTTTTCTGTTTTTAAAGGTTAGACATATTTATTTTGCTATCCAGGGATCCATTAATAGATTTCTAAAAAAAAAAAAAAAAAAAAAAAAAAAAAAAAAACACACAAACTATTTACATTTTGTGCATAACTATTCCTTAGAGTCGTTAAGAAATTAAAACAATGTTTTTAAAAACCGAAACTTCATGTCATGTATCTAAGTTGTTTAGAGTAAACAGAAGAAAGAAAGAAAAAAAAACAAACTATCTTTAAATTTCTTAATACTTTTATTATAATTTCCTTATGCGAACATCAGTGCTTGTACCATACCGCGAATAGCTTGAATGACATTCTGATAATCTTGTTAGTTACTACGAAGGGTTATCACACACACACACATATATATATAGAAAGCCTTGCAGCTTTAAACACTAAAGATGTTGCTGAAAAGAAATTTCCTCCTTTTATTAATATAGAAAGTTTTATAAGTTTATATTTATATAAGTTTTGCAGTCTTAAAGCATTTAAGATGTTACTACGAAAACTGTTAACTAAAGATCTTACCCACAGAAAATGTGTTATTTATGTTTATTCGTTTATTTCAATTATTCAGTAATAACTGTTAATGAGAGATGTTCAGAGGGATTTATGTTTTACACAGAATTAGATCTTTCTTTTTAGCACTATAAGTGCATTTCTGCTGTGGGGATCATCAGTTGTTGACCATGGAACATTTCGGGGATTTAAAAACAAAACAGTTATTTTACCATGGTTCCCCAGCAGTGCTGATTCTTATATTTAGTTTGTCATAGAACAGTATATATATATATATAACAGGAATGTAGCATTTATAAAAACCGGGCAGAAAATTGACTTTCATAGTTTATTGTTTAGCGCGACTCGATATTTAGGACAGATAATTCGCAAAGTTTCAAAAATGAAATGTTTTAATACAAAAAGATTTTATGAGAATGTAAATAAAAAATGACAAATGAAACATTCTTTGTGTTTCCCACGAATTCACTTGTTTGAAAAGGAAAAGGTGGGTGGGTGGAGAGAAAGGAAAAGAAAAGAAACATTAAAGTATTGAGAACAGAGAGAGAGAGAGAGTGAGAGAGATAGAGAGAGTGAGAGTGAGAGTGAGAGAGAGAGAGAGAGAAGGAGAGAAAGAAAGAGAAAGAAAAAGAAATCCCCACCAATTTGAATACAAATCATAGACAATTAAACAGAAGAGAAAGAAAGAAAAATCCTTCCTTCCTTTTAGAGAGAGCCGAGCCGAGATGAGATGAGATGAGAGCCGAGATGAGTGATGTATGTTGTTTCGTTCGCCCGCCAAATGGTGAGATGAGGTATTTTGTCAGCAGGGGCGGGGCCGCAAAGGAGAAGGGGGTTGCAGTGAGGTGTTGGCGAGGGAAAACTGACAAAGTAAGGTTAAAGAACAGGATTAATCCACTTACAACTCTGACACCAACACAAGAAACAACGACGAAGTCAGCGCCCACTTAGACAAAAATCGTTTCACATGGCAGTTTTACGTACAGCTACACGCACAAGAGACAAACGCGATTTGCTTCATGACATTTCTATTGCATATTAGGGGTGTGAAAATGCACGCGCACACACACACACACACACACACCTCTTACGTGCGTATATTTATCTCCACACACACACACACACACACACACGTATATACTAATGTTTGATCTTCTTGGTGGGTGAATCATTTTTGTATTTCTCATCGACGCGAGTGGTCGGTGTAGCTAGGCTTTCAAATGCTGATTTTCAAGACAGGAAGGTCATCTCCATTCAGAAGATTTGCACCATACTCTATTTGATCTTGTGTCGTAAAGCATGCTAGCCTGAGTTGATATCATTCTTCCTACCCGCTTGTTCCGGAATTAGCTTATCTCAGCAATTATCCATACGCACAGATATACGTGTGTGAAGATTATAAAGGTCTCTAATCTTAATAGTCAAGAGTATGGCCGGAAGCGCTAGATCCAAAACGTTTTGATCAATACTTAAACTCATTGAATCCAGGAATGGGTTCTCTTCTACGCAAACAAGAAAAGTCTTCAAGAAGTATCTAACTTTGAGAAGAGTCATTAACAAACTTTTGTTGTTCGGATAATCTAACCACTTCTTTACATCATTGATGTTGACACGACGCTTCGGCCGATTCATTCTACGACCTTCTTTTACACCTGAAGAAGGCCGTAGATTGAATTGATCAAAACGTGTTAACATCAACGATGTGAAGAGAACAAACGTTTTTTGAATGCATTGACGAAGGTTTGCCGCCTAAATGTACACACTAAAATATATATGAAATTAAGGAATGGATAATTTTCATATCCGACAGAATATGATAATTACAAAGACATTAATTAATTAGGACCCCATATCAGTCCGGCATCGGTGTTAGCGAGTGCTAAACGGGCGTGCCGTTAGCTCAGTGGTAAAGAGCAGGACCGCGTATAGGTTGCTTCCATGTGTGTGTGTGTGTGTGTGTGTGTGTGTGTGTGTGTGTGTGTGCGCGCAAATTCTGTGCACACAAATGGATATTTAGTTCCTCATACGATGTGATTTCGAATAAAAATGTAATGGGTTTATACCCCATCGATAATAAATATATACAATAAGCACATAATGTATACGCAATATATCTAACAGTATTAGATATTTATCTATGTACTATATTAATTATATCTGCATACTAAAATAAATGTTGCTGATGTGTTGGTCATTGTTTAATGACTTTCATAAACAATTTTGGTTAGTCACTCAATAAAAACCGTCACTTGACCAACGTCTTTTGGCAGCATGCCATGTTGGGGGGGGGGGGGGGTGATCAATTAAAGAAATTGGAAAAAAGGGGTGATCAATGAAAAAAAACAACATTTCTTATCGACATAATAAGGAGTAAATGTTTAAATTTCCAGCGCTCTCCGCGTGACACAAACATAGCCAGACCTACTTGAAAACTAAAGAAACCTATGATGACAGTTTTGGTTGACGGTCTCTAATATGTCCTATCACCAAATCTGACTTTATCCAATTAATACCTGTTATTACATTTTTGATATTTACTAATCTTTCCGTAGTCTGGTACCAGGCCACATTATGGTTATATAAAGTCATATGTATTCGATATCAGATACTATTTCCTCTTGTCATTCTATAAAAAAAGAATCTTTTTATCCCTGTTAGTAACTTATATCGGTGGTGTCACAAGGATGTTCGAACTGCACCGGGCGACACCAGAGGAGGGCAGGAGTGACACCAAAATTACTGTAAATAAAACTTTTGTGCAGTGTTTTAGCAACACGTGTTGCTGTTTTTGTTGCTGCTGCTGCTGTTTTCTATCGTCGCTGATTTGATCAAATCTGCTTGTGTTTTAGCTACTAGATTGTGGTAATTAGTATTTGTGAACCTATACCAACGACTTTATTGAGAATGAAGTAATAATTGAAGGTAAATAAGGAGAAGAATAAAAAAAAGGCTTTGGCTCAGTTACTAATAATGGTGTAGTTCATGTATAGAAAGATTTTGTTTTCAGTATTCATATAATATAAGAAATATTACATTTAAGCAAAATATATTATATTTGATAAATAACTTACATGAATAACAATTAGTTTAACGTTAAAATGAACATCATTTTGATGTACAGGGTGTCCCTAAAGTCTGGACACATAGGAAATATCAACTATATTTTTTGTGGAATGGTTTCCTCGTTCACCAGACCTTAGCCCCCTTGACTTCTTTTTCTGGGGTATGCTAAAGGAAAATGTGTACTCAATGAAAATTAAAGAGACGAGACACCTGAGGGAACGCATCATAAATGAATGTGCTCAAATTGACGGAAATGTGGAGTTAATGCATTGAACTTTGCATCACAAATGGTGGAAAACACATTGAAGATGTTATTTATTAATATTTCAATTAAATAAAATGTTGTTCAAATATTTTTTATTGAAAATATGCATTTTGCCTATGTGTCCAGACTTTAGGGACATCCTATAGTTCTAAAACGTGTCTACTTCGAATTCTATTGTTTTCTCATGGACATTTTATTTTAAAAGCACGTAACTATTATAAATATGAATACAGTCATGCTGTAAGCATTATATTGTAATTAATAATTTTAAATTTTGCTAGTTGTTTGTATCACGACTATAGCCATTGTATTCATTAATATACTGGAATTGCGATTTACGTGTAATATTAGAATAAAGAATATGGCTAAGGATTCTGTATTACCTAATGTCTACAGAAACAATTATAATTACCAAGACAAATATCTGTTTATATGATTATGTTTACATAAAGAATTGATATATTTGCGCTCAAATGTCGCTCACATTAGCCATACACATAAAAGAATTAGCGCTATCATAAAGCACATGATGATATATCTACATGCAAAAGATATGTTGCTTACACACAAATATATCTTATTAATACATGCATAATATGTACACTGGTAACATGATCATAGTAATGCGATCATGTCAAAGAAGTAATTAATACATACTAAGATGCACGTTTGGAAAGGGTCGGACTTTATGGTGTGTGCAGCACCTGCTATAATTGTCTTGTAAAATAATTCCTCGTCCGTCGTACGAAATTACGACTTCGAAGTATTTTGGTTACTTTTCAGTGTTGCCAATTTAAATATTTTATATATAAGTTTAGATGAAATCAAATGATGGATAATTTAATATCCAATCGACAGA
>VCCN01003593.1:666076-681580 GCA_006491835.1 Architeuthis dux | reverse complement strand
TTTGCTCGGCACCGGTGTGAGCGATTGCGAAACAAGCGGCCTGAATCGTGTAAATATATAAAGAAACGCACAGCGCTCGTTTCTTAATTTATTTACACGATTTATATAGGTTCCCAATTAATATATATGTGTATATAAACATAGTCTACGTAGCCACGCAAATGAGTTTTGTCAACATTTATTAGAAATATATGCAATATACATTATTCAGATAACATTTTTTGCGATGGGAACATGCCTGCTTTATATTTATTTGCAATAGAAATTTGTTTTTTGCAACAATTTAATTAATTTCATCTGCACGTCTACTGTAAAAACCGAGAGGCAGGCGCTGCAACCTACACTGGCTCGGCTGATGCCTGCTACTGATACTATAAGTGTGACAGACTCAGCTCTTATTAGGTATATGATTTGGTGCGAGATGGAGGTTGTCTTGGCGATTCAGCTCAAATGAAGGAGCACATTGTAATAAGAAATTTAAATGAAATAAATCAGCTTTTCTAATTTGTAAATGACATGGTGACTTATAAGCCTTAACACTTATTAAACTCGTGCTTTTTTCTCATTTTCTTTAACGCCTATTTTGCTAACCTGGTCCACATATAAAGAATGATAAAAAGGCAGTGGACTTCACTACGTAGATTTAAAAAGAATTAATATCAGTTGTCAGAAGAAGGTCTTTTTTCCCAGGTAGGTAAGACCTCGGCGTAAGTTTTTTAAGGGTCTTCATTACATTACTCAGATCCACGAAGCGTCCCATCTCTCATGAGACAACTCCCAACGGAGTATGGAGGACGGTGACGAAGTTTTCTGTTGCATGCGTCAAGTTTCAAGTCTGGCCGAGACCAGTCTCAAGTCAACTTTATTCCTACAAGTTTTTATGAACACCCCGCAAGTCCACCGAAGGGATACCTCCACCCTAATCACAATCAATAAAAGTGGAGAGTTTTCCGGGAATTGAACCCAGGACCTCCTGCGTGTGACGGCAGAGGTGCTAACCATTACACTATCAGAGCGGAAACCCAGATCTATCCAAAATATGATCTTTGTATGCTCTAGCAACCTCTCTTGAACAATCCTGTCTCAATTTCAACGTGAAAACTTATTCATTTTAACCAGATGGATTAACCTTAAATAATATATTACAAAATCAGGCAACTAAATAAATCGTTGGAGGAAGGGTCAAAATTCAAACAGATTTTCTAGGAAAGCGAAATTGCTTTATCCCAACGATGGCGCACATTCCAAGATAGGATCATTATAATAAATCGTCTTCAGTCCAAAATTCCTATTAGGCAGGTAATTAAACTAAGCAAAAGAAAATAATGGAACTTATTTGAAATGTCCAAAATGTTTCGCTTGGATGAACTGATGCCTGAATTTCACCCATAGCTTAAATTAGAATTACATCGTTGAAGAGAAGAGTCAGAATGGAAATAGGAGTGAGCGATTATTCTAGCCGAAAGTTGATGTTTTGCCAGGCGCATTTATACATCCTGAATATCAGACTTGAAGCCAGGCCTCCTGCTTGTATCCGTCGAAAGCTTACACGAAGGGAAAATAGACGTCATAAAACTGGATGAGAAAACGAATGGCAATCTAGAGATTTATAAAGAACATTATAATAAACGTAAATCCTTTCTGAAAATGTCAAAGTTGACTTGAGGATTCTCAATGAAGTTTTAACATTATAACTTACTTCTCTAGTCATTCAAGATTTGAGTAAACTCATCGTCTGCTTATAGCCAATGTTCTGTTTTTGCCTCGAATAATCTCATGTGTGGAGAATAAAAGTTAGTTTTAAAACATAAGCTAAGAAGTGAAATTTGAATTAATAAACAGAAAAGATGAAATTTAAGCATTACTTAGATATATTGCTGGGGCGATTATAGATATTTACAAAGCTTAGCTTAGTCTGGCAAAAGGCCAAACAGGGGTCGGGAATATTGTGTTGCACTATCATTTTCAAAGAGGGCAGGCTCTTTCCACTTGAACGTGGAAAGAGCCTGCCTACTTTGAAAATCAGCATTCGAAATCTCCGTTCTTGCCTGAGCTCCAAACCTGATTGCTGGTACCGGTAGAAAGTATCTAATTATTTTAATTACCGTATATTTTTTAAATATAAATCGACCGAGGTCACATTAGAGTAGAAAAGCCAAGTAAATCGGACGACTCGAATATAAATCGAGCACAAAACCATAATCAAGGCATTTGATGATTTCGCCTTAGCGAGAAAAAACAAAACCAAAAAACTCACCATCTGGTTCTATATTTGTTATTGAACACCGACTAAATATAAATATATTGCAAAATAGATTAATTACTACTTCATATAAAATAAACATATTGAAAACTTCTCCCTATTGTAACACGAACGTGGAAAATGATTAGATCTTCTGGTGTTAATTTATCAGCCAATAACATCACCTTGCAAATCTAGTCATTGTAGAAGTTCAAATACGTCGGTTGAAATAGGCGACCTTCAACTACTGATAGTATCGCTCACACGGACATTCGTCCAATACAAAGTATTGACCTTTCTTTATGACTGACTTGGCTATACGTCGAGATGTTAATTTTAGGATACTTTTTGGCTAATAAAACATTATATTAAAACGTAGACGGTGATCGTTACCCGGCAAATCAAGTCACAGTAGAAGTACAAATCAGCATCATCAGCAGCAGCAGAAGCGATTATAAGTCAACTTGGTTGAAATAGGCGAGTGTGAATTGACTTACAACTACTGATAAATCAGTCTTTATTATTATTATTGATGAAGTATTGTAATACAGTATTTTTATTTTATATTTTTTATTAAATTTGACTAGTTTTTACCTACATCCTAATTTTAGTTTCTTTTATACATCTTATTAATTCGGGCCACTGTTTCTATGGCTACGAATAACAGCGCAATCGGAAATAGAGAGTAAGCCTTCGGTGAGAATTGAACTCACACCGTCTTTGCCAGAGGGAGACTAGTTTACGCCTAGCTGCTTTTACCAATCGCCAAGAAGACTTCTGTTATTTGTTGCCATAGAAACGGTGGCCCGAATTAATTAAGTTGTATAAAAGTAACTAAAATTAGGATGAAGGTAAAACTAGTCAAATTTAATTAAAAAGAAATTAAAAAATACCGAACAACTGATAAATTCGCTCACTCGGACATTCGTCCAGGACGAAGTATTGGCCTTTCTTTATTTGGTGCCGGTGGAAAGTATCTAAATTATGACTTGACCATAAGCCGTGGTGTTAATTTTAGGCTACCTTTTAGGCCAAAAAAACCTCGGTAGTTTATTTCTATCGAATAGTAGAAAAGTAATTGAAACTTTTCAAGACTCCCAGGACACACGAATTGATCTGCTAATTCTGTGTTTTCATCTGTCCCAGGATAAATGTCTGATGGGACAAATAAAATAATGAATTTCTTTAACCATTAAAATAATTAACACAGTTTGACTTTTTAAACACTTTTAAAAAGTTCAGTCATTGAGCATCTTAATAAGTTAGTCTTGAAAGGGTTAAGGCCAATCTTCTTTGTTGTTTGGGAGCTGCCAGCATGAAACGTGGACGTGGGATAATGATTAGCGAACAAGTCGCACTGACTGTTACTACTGTGTAGTGAGTTTGATCCTCACTGGGTGTCCAACACATATAACCTTGAACCAGATTAAGATAAGCTTTGTAAATACCTCTATACAACTTTGACTCTATCTGGGCACGGACACTGATTGATGGTTGGTATTAGAGACAAAATAATCACATTTGTCTGAATTTCTGAGATGATAAATTAGCATTATTATACATCTATTCGGACTAACGTTGTTATATTCACAACGTTTCGATCGTTGTTACCTCTGGCCTTCTACACATGTCTGTCGTATTCGGTAACTTTTTTAAAAAAAACGAACCCTTTATTCAATACGCAGGGATAGATTATTCTCATTTTTCTGTCTATGCTAGGGGACATCTTGTATAATTTAATTCTTCCCCATTAAATCGTCCTTGCAGTGATGGTTCAGCTTTTCCCACTAAACCAGACAATATGAATTTCACTGCTTGACCGAGGGATTGAACTCACAACCATTATTGAGGCGACTAGTCCGAAATAATAACTACATGTGTGTCTTTGCATTTGAGATACAGAATTTCCATCTAGAAAAAAACAAGAAAATTTGTTCCAGAAAAATGTTTGCAGATTAGATGTACGAAAGAAAACGATGAAAGTTCAAAATTTCAATGTTCATAACTCATTTTTATATTGTAGAAAATAAAGTGTTAAAATTGGAGAGATAAAGAATAAATGGAAATACAGTGAACCCTCGTTAAAACCGACCCCGTTAAGCCGGATATCGGATAAAACGGATGAAATCTGAGTTAAGAGAGTGACCGTCCGTGTGTCGATGAAAATGTCTGTAACTTGACATCTTTTAATTTTATCCTAATAGTCTTTGGGTTATTAATAAAAGATTGTAGAAAATTATCGATTAAAAATTATCTCTAGACAATATAAAACCGGAGATAATCGGGTTTGAAAATTTTACACTCGCGAACCGGTGAACTAGTAGAATTTGCATTGGGAAATTTTAGCCCAATTTTCGAACACATTTTAAAATTTCACCAAAAATACACTAATGGGCCGATTTCAATAAAGCTTTCGGGATATATTCCATTTTGAATGTATTTTCTTATGAGAAGGGTATTTTGTAAGAAAATCCATAGCGTAGTATCGTAACTGGACCACTTCGAAATTACTACTACAATTACTTCTCCACATTTAGAAGTAAACAAACTTATAACGGTTTAGGGATTTTCAGAGGAGTCAGATCTTAATTAATTAGACCTGAATTAATTAACCTCGCTATATGTTAAATAATTTCATGAAATATATATATATGTTTTATATAGTTATATAATTGATTTAAGCACAGAGAGCCCTAATCTTCACAACACCGTTGGCGTTACCAGAAATCCCCATTTCATGATAAAAAGAGATAAAATGGATTAAAATGAATTAGACCGTTCTTAAGAATATTGTTCTCTTAAAGAGAAGACCCTTCTTGCAAGCGATTGTTAGTATGTTTAGTTCTCATTGAACACACAATGAATGTGGCATCTATCTATCTATCTATCTATCGATGGGTCGAACATGGCAGTGATCAGGAACCATCCTTTACACGTGCATATTCTAAAGAAGATTATGCACTGATGAACATTGACTATCTGGTCAAACAATTCGTCGCTTTTCCAACAAAATCCTATGAAACCATCCAAAACGTTGGTCCATTTTAAAATGTAACGAGAAAGACGTGAGTGTGGTTAGTGTCTGAATTAGTTGCAATTCCTCGCCGGCACCAGAAGTCAGCGTTCATGTCTAGGTAAAAGCGAACATTTCGAATGCTGATTTTCAAGCTAGGTCGTTATTGCCCATTTAGAAGATTGGCACATCGTAACCTTCCTACTCCAACATTTTGAAATGGTTTCTTCGGACGGTTGAACTCCTTCTTGTTGTTTGTGTTGTAAACACGACGTTCCGGCCGATCCATTCTTCGGCCTTCTTCAGGTGTAAAATCCGAATAAGAAGGAGTTCAACCGTCCGAAGAACCATTTCAATATTAATGACCCTTCTCAAAACTATAGAAAATATCTTCTTCTCATTTGTTCCAGTTCAGGACGAAGCTGAGCTTGGAAATCATCAACTGTGACGTTATTCGGCTAAAGGATACAGCTTGAGGACTGAGTAAGAGAATTGATACGTATTTTAGTTCCATTCATGCAAAACCCTGCTTGAAATTGATGTATGCGCAGAGAGACCTAGTCTGTGTTGATGAATGAAGAGTGGAATGAAAAAAATAAAAAAATGATGAGGATATTAGTCTATAGCCTCCCTCCTTTAAGGAAGCTGTTTATGTAGATGCTTGCTAAAAGATCACCGGTGATAGATGGGCGTAAGTATTGACTAAGCGGAGATCGAACCATGCTGTGTTGCACATTGGCGTTCAGAGATAAATGCAAGCCCTTCAACGTTCTTGGCTTATCGTTGGAGCGAATCGATTGAACTATTTTTCTGATCTTAACGAAAACGATTTGAACGAAATAAACTTTAACAATGTTTGTTTACGGCTGCACTAAACTGTACCGTTGTTTCCCCCCAGTTTTGCCTCTCCATTTTGCACCACCATCCCCTGACTAACTCTCCGACCATCATCCTCTTCCCTAGAGTCATTGCTATCAACACAACTCCTGACCTTACAGACCCCCCACATCAGCATTCCTGCCCTTCCTCGACCGCAGTAACTCATCCTATTCTCCTCGTACTGGGGGAGACTCCTACCCTCCAAAGCAAGCCTTGGGCCTCAGACGTCACTCCCACGAGCCGTCTGTGCAATACAAGAACCTAGCCACGACAGCCTCCCGAACCTTTGGAAATTTCCCTGGAGAGGAGAATCCTGAAATTCAAGATGATCATCAATCGTCCCTGGCTCTCCTTCCATCCATCGGCCTTATTCACCCTGGCACCTCAGCTCTCGCACCTAGGGAGCCAAATACGCTTTTAGGTTACGGCCTTCTATGTGCACTAATAAAAATCCCCATAGATCGGAGCG
Organism: Architeuthis dux; assembly: GCA_006491835.1. Taxonomy (NCBI): domain Eukaryota; kingdom Metazoa; phylum Mollusca; class Cephalopoda; order Oegopsida; family Architeuthidae; genus Architeuthis; species Architeuthis dux. The sequence goes on along the minus strand of VCCN01003593.1, from coordinate 674,977 downwards.
AGGGGTGGTGGTTTTGGTAGAGAATGCGTACCGAGGGAGTAGATATATCTTGCACTTGTTGGAAGCGATACTTCCCAGTGTACTCGTCGGTCGTGTGAAGTTGACTTTATTGACAAAACAATAAGACGTAACGAGAGACAGCCAAGATAGATGATAAAACCAGGCCAGTTTATTTTTACAGAGTCAATAATCGAATAGCTGGCACTGTTTGCGCATAGACCAACACACACACACACACACACACACACACAGAAACACACACGCGCTAGCGCACACGAAAGTTAAATATGTATACATGCATGCATACATACAGTATCGCCCATAAATAAGTACACCCTTACTACTATGTTATAGAGAGTTAATTTTCTATAGCAGGATTTTATTATTTCTAGTGGAACATTACACAATAACAACAGATATTATCAGGTATTATTTATGACCTACAAACTCTATCGTATTGAAACTCTGTTGCCAAAAATATGAATATGTTGCCGTCCAGAAATGAGTACAACGCTACAAAAGAATATTTCTGGCAAAAGAGTTTCAATGTTGTAGAGTTTTGTCATAAATAATATCTGATAATATCCGCTTTATACCTTGATTAGTGCGGTTAATTAGTTCCAAGATTTTCTGTATTGTTCAAAACCGCACTGTTCAAGGTCTTATTATAATTTAATGTGATTTTGTTTTCGCTTATATTTAGTTACATTAATTTGTACAGCAATACCGTAACCGTACTATATCAAAACCAGCACTGATCAAAACCGCACTATTCAAGGTATTCCTGTACGCTTAGTAGATAACAAGAACGTCATTTATCGTTTACGCTGTTAAAAAAACAAATTCAGTAAATATTTCGTTGAAAACATTTTATAATTTTCATATAGATTTAATAAGATACTGAGTTACGTTAATTGGAACTCGTCAATCAAAACTGTCGTCAAAACTGTTCACATAGGTTTCTTCAGTTTTCAGGTTAGTCTGGCTGGCTGACTGGCTATGTATGCATGTACCACTAAAAACCTATAGGGAATTTAAAAAGAAAACAGAAGTTTTTTCTAGACATAATAAGGAGTAAATGTTTAAATGTGTCAGCCCTCTAGATCCATTGGTGCGGCCTGTACGGCACGATATATACACAGCCAGCTAGAACAACCTAAAAACTGAAGAGACCTCTGTTGATGCACCCTCTTCCTCTCTCTCCTACACCCCGGTTTCCTGTACCTCCTTCCACCCCAACCTCTCACAACTCAGCCTAACATACCATCATCACCGAAATCAATTTTTTTCCATAAAGATTAATGGTAATTGCTTTTTCGCTTTACGCCATTTCGGCTTACGAAAGGATTTTATAGGAACGCTATACTTTCTGATAGCGGGGAAATCCTATATATGAAGTAGATGGAAAAGTTTCCAGCATAGTGTATTCATATAAATTCATCATTATTCAGTCATCAAAGTGTTTTCCCTGGCTTTTTATCAACTTACGGCACCTTTCAAATTATGTATTCCATTATAAAAGAATGATTCCGGTTTTGATTAGATTCATTTTTCGATAAATCAAAATTGCAACCGCTGACTAGACTGACTAGAGTGTTGAATGGAGTGAAACAAGTGATAGCCTAAAGGTGACAGGTTTGTAGAATACGCTGAATATTGAATATTGAATTTATCCTAAGGCTTGTAAACGAAGTACGGCAGTTGATTGATCGAATCAAAGAAGGTTTGAGTAAATGTCACAGACAATTCCAAGATTTCCCCAACATAGTGCAAATGTTGACGCTGTGAACTTTTGCATCAATTAGATTAGATAAATTTATTATGACGTATTTTTATTATTAGTATTAACGAGTTTTTGTTGTTGCTTTCGATCATGTTTTAGCCGATCTATTTATAGGCTGTGAAATTAGTCTGTGGGAATTCGGAACAAAGAAATAGTCAAAGACAAACTCACATTTCATAACTAGAGACATCGGCATTTCATGTGACGACGCTTTACCATTTAGGTTAGGATAGGCTGTTATGATAAAGCAGGGTCTTTATTCTTCATAATTGTGCGACTCTTTTCTTTGTTTGGGGTTTGTGGCAGATTGGTGGAGTAGCTATTATGTCAGTGGGTAGCGATAAGAAAAACCGCTTATGCATCCCGGGTTCAAATAGAAATGGCGCTAAAATACAACCGGGCTTATTCTTTCACTATTCCCCTCTGCCTCTACAATCAGAAATTGCTTTGTCACCACACACACACACACACACACACACACACATACACATACAGATAAACACACACAAACACAAACACACACACATACATACACACACATACACACACAGATAAACACACACAAACACAAACACACACACATACATACACACACATACACATACACACACACATACACACACAGAGATAAACACACACACATACACACAGATAAATACACACACAGATACACAGACACACACACATACACACAGCTAAAAACATACACATACACATACACAGACGCACACACAGATAAACACACACACAGATAAACACACACATACACACACAGATAAACACACACACACAGACACACACACAAACACACACATACACACACAGATAAACACACACATACACACAGATAAACACACACACATACACAGACACACACACAGATAAACACACACACACACACACCAGAGATACCTGCCGAAAACTAATGGTGTGTGCAAAAGTTCGCAGTAAGTAGAGACTGAATACACAGTTGACAACACGTTTACCGCTGCGAACTTTTGCACACCTAATATTAAGATTTATTATTACCTGGGCGATAGTTATGGGAGAGTGGTTTGCATGATTGCTCATTTAACCACTCTTTTCTACTTCAACAATCGTGGCATGCCAGTGACAAGATATTTTGATTAAGATGTCTGATGATCAGAAGGTGCACAGAGATGTGTAATCATACCTTTCCCAAGGGTATCAGCTTAAATCCGAGCTCGGTTTGCTGATTAAGATTTCCGTGCTGATAACCGTAACACTTTTAACACGCACACACACACACACACACACACACACACATATATATATATATATATTCAGTAGAGTGGAGGAAAATTGACGCATTTGTTTAATATTCTTATTCTAAAGAAATACTCAAAAAGTAAATAGAAATATTAAATCTATTCATTCGGTAATAAAACTATTCATCTCAGAATTTTATAACAACTGATAGATTTATTTTTATACTTAAAAATACTTTTGAAACTAATTTACGAACGTGAGAAATTATTTTCTACTTTTAGTCAACGTTTCTATGTCTTTTTCACGTTTTAGTTACTAAGCTCTTTTTAGTCTCGTACGAAGTCACAAACTGCATACAGTACTTAATGTTCTTAAGCGGTCGCCCATCTACCGTATGTGACGGTATATAAGACCTCCCATCCCAAATGGCTCTAAAGGTAAACTTAAAGCCCAACATTGGCCAGAGGAGGGGGTTATACAATCTGTGTGATAACTACAGAGTAGTGGAGTTGATTTTTTATTTCACTTAGCAACAAAAAACTCGTTAATACTAATAATAAAAATATGTCATAATAAATCTATCTAATTACTAGGTTGATTCACAAAAATTCCCAGCGCCAACATTTGTTCAATGTTAGGGATATCTTGGAATTGTCTGGGAAATTTACTCAACTCAACTCAATTTTTCTTAGTATTCCTTGCTGAAATAAAATTCAGTAAGTACTAACCAGATTGGGTGCCTCGTCGTGGTGTAATGATTAGCATGCTGGATTCGCAGATATTACTACTGAGTAGTGAAGTTGATGTTTACTGGGTGCGCCATATTTGTGTCCTTGTGCCAAAACTAAGCTGTACTTAGTAAATAAGTATGTACTGACTTAAGTTGGACACTGAGATCAGACGAGAATCAGTGCTGCCAGCATGACTTGACCGTGGGCCGGTTTTTTCCCACTCCGTACCAAACTTCAATCCCCACCTTCTACAAACTCACGTTCGGCTTCTCAACAGAACTCAAGAAAGGCAGCTTTTCATGAATCCATTAGTGAAACGTCTACGCAATTTGCTCTACGCTTGCATCTCCAAGACATTTGAAGACTCCCGGGATGGGGATGGTCAAAGATTCCTGCAAAACATCTGACCATGTATTAGGCAAGACAGGCAATCGTTAAACCATCGATAATATAGTTGAAGTTCTGGCCACTGCGAACGCGGGGCGCACAGGTTCCGGGGTTGCAACAGATAGCTCATGCATTTTCATGATGCGAGGAGGAGAAAAAAAAAGGTGCTTACGCGTAATTGAATTTGAACCAAAACTGCGCTCCTTTGAGCTCTGGGAATTTACAATGGGAAATTTCTTGGAATCCAACTACTTTCTGCGTGATTGGCTAGCTGGGTGGTTGGGTAAGCGTGCGGGGGCGGGGGGATACCGACGCTAAGAAGTTGGGGGTTCGAAGTTTGTGGATTTTTGAAAGGAGACGGTCACGCGCATGCAGTTATTTAAATTCACCAATGCAAATGGACACGCGTGCATACACACGGGAGAATGGACGTTCGCACACAGACACGCTCAAAAGGCCATAGGAAAAGTTATAGGAAAAATATATACAGGGTGTCCCATAAGTAGCGCCCAATTTGTCCCTGAATTAACGCCAGTTCCATCTAAGGGAAGCGACTATTTAATACTTGCTTTCAATAGGGGATCAATAATAATGTAATAGTTACTTCCCTTAGAAATGGCATTAATCTTGGGACAAACTTCTGTGACACCCTAAACATGGACGCTTGCTGTAGATCAGGTATGGGCAACCCTTTTCTAGCAGCGGACAATATCAGATATTGCTAGTCATAAACCGGGCCACAAATTCACAAATTCCCAAATTAACCGTCAGAATAATTTTTAGAATGTTAGGACCCTTTTTGCTACAACATAGCTTGCATGCACCATTTCGCTGAGCTCTGTTTGCCTTTTAGAAAAAAGCGTATTTAGGCTACCGATCTGTTTCTTTAGTGTTTCAATTTTAAGCTTTCTGATATCTCCTTTAAATTTATCAAACCCAGAATGTTTAGTAGTGTAATGACGCTTAACGTTAAATTATTTAAATGCGGAGAGGGATTCAGAACATATTAGACACATTGGTCTATTTTTTTTACTTCAACAAAGAAGTAATCATTTGTCCACTAATCCTGGAATTTTACTCATTTCTTCAAAAAAGGTTCCCCTTTGAAATTTAATAAAACGTTATTTTCCTCATGGAATTAAGCGCGCCATTCAGAAAGTCAAAAGGGCCGCATGTGGCCCGCTGGCCGCAGTTTGCCCATGGCTGCTGTAGATCGATGTTTAGCAAGCAAATCTCTCAGAATATTCGTGTAGTGTGTTTGATTCTTATTAGGTAGCCAACTCTTGTAGCCAGGCGTAAGACCGAGCTGTACTCAGGAAATATATATGGGAGCCTGCAATAGACAGATAGTTAGCAAGCTATTAGGTTGTAACGAAAGATCTTTTAGAAACCGTCTCTTCAGTTTTTAAGTTGGTCTGGCTGGCTATCTGGCTATGTATGTATTATGCGTACAGGCCGCAACAATGGAGCTAGAGGGCTGAACATTTAGACTCATTATTATGTCATAAAAACTGTTATTTTGTATTCCCTCCTAAATAAGTTTTTAGTTATTTGCAATGTAAGTTTATGCTAAATTAATACCTTAGTCTGTATCCGAGGGCATTCATGCTTTAAAAATGTTTTTAAATACAGACCTTTTTTAGTGATCACTGCCCAAGAGAAGGCGAGAGAAGTAACTTATTTATTAATCACCTTTTTTTCTCTCCAATTTTGTATTTGATCACCCCACACGGCATGCTGCCAAAAGACGTTGGTCACGTGACGGTTTCTATTGAGTGGCTAATCAGACTTGTTAGTTTTTTAAATTTTTCTACCGCTATTGCTTGAACGAAATAGCTGAAATGCTATTCCTATACTGCTGCTTCGGTCGGAGAACTTAATGAAACAATTCAATGTTAGCCATGTGAGTGTTCATCGCAATTTGAAGAAGGTAGGAAAAGTGTCAAAGGTTGGAAAATGTGTCCCACATGGCCTGTCGGTAGCAACTTATGCTGATTGTTGTGTGTCACTACATTCGTGGCAGCCTTTTCTATATGTATCATATACATACATAGTCTCTTAGCAGGCCCTATACATACTTATCTTACCTACACATATACATACCTTTCTTAGCAAGTCCTATACATACTTATACATACACCCTTAGCAAATCCTATATATACCTATCTTACCTAAACATACCTATTTTAAAGGTGAATTACTTTGCTCTGTACAATTCTGAAAATATCCTTCTGGTTTTAGCATATTGTTTTATTTAAAATATCAGGGACTTAATTAAAAAAAACAACAACAACCCACTCCCACCTGACGCCGGTGTATACGTTGTACCGTGCAATGACTGCAACAAGGTCTACATTGGCGAAACGGCGAGGCCACTAAAAAGACGCATCTACGAACACCGCCGAGCCCTCAAGCTTGATGACCACCTAAACGCACTAGTCACTCACAGATACATACACAACCACAATTTTAACCTACTCAACACCCACATCATAAAACATATGCACAACCTCAGGAAACGACGAATCTGAAAGTAAAAACGTATAGAAGACGTTTATTTTTAATTATTTCTTATATTCAAATAAACAAATAAACACGTATGGTTTTTATATCTACGAATTTATTTATTATATATACAATACAAGTTGCAGTAATCTTCTTCAGTTGGAATAGAAGAACTTTTGTATTGTATGTATAGTAAATAAATTCGTAGATATGTAAGACTTGTCAGTTAAGCTCAGTTTGTACGAGAGTCGCCTTCCAATCACATGGTCGTGATTTCAAATCACAGTAGGGAATTTTAAATTATATATATCTATATCTATCTATATCTCTATATATAGATGTACGAATAAATTTAAGACAAATCAGGGGTGTATGTATGAAAGAGATCATTATTGTTTTTTATTCTTTCATTTATTCTTTCGTGTGATGCGAACAGCAGTTTCAAACAGGTTTCATTATCAGCGCATATTTGGGAAGTGAGAGAGACCAAAATTCAAAGTTCTAGCATCATGGCATTCTGTTAAATAAACATATTTAGGGCCTAGTTAGTACATGTATTATTTTATTGGCTGATTGAGTGTGTGTGGAGGAGTAAGTGTGATTATGTGGGCCTGTTTATCATCATCATCATCAGCCATTATAAGTCCATCTCCTTCCATGACGACCTATCTTGTGCTAACCTCTGCCAAGTCTTACCGGCAAACTTTTCTATCTCGTCCTTCCATCTTGTATCTGGTCTTTTTCTACTACGTTTACTGTCCCATGGGCCCCAATCGGTTAGTCTGTTCCCCCATCTATTGTAATGTCTTCTTGCTAGCTGGCTAGCCCATCTCCACTTTTGCTGCTTAATTAGTTGTATAATATGCTTCACTCGAGTCCTCTCTCTGGTCCATGTTGATCTTTTTCTATCTCTTATCCCTAGCATTGCTCTTTCCATTGCTCTCTGTGCTATTCTGAGCTGGTTTTCAGCTCGTTTGGTTAGTTTCTATGTTTCGCATCCATAAGTCATGGCTGGTTTAGGCACATTGGCAAGATGCGCTTCAGAATGTCTCTATTCATACCAAATGCTTTCCAACCTATCGTTATGCGTCGTTTTATTTCGCAGTCATGGTCTTTCTCTAGCTTTATTACCTGACCTAGGTAGATGTATTCATCGACCTCTTCTAGAATCTCACCTATCTTTATGACCTTTTTGGGAACTTTATCGTTGTATAGATAGATAGATATAGAGAGAGAGGGAGAGAGAGAGAGATGGTTCAACGCGACGTGATAAAGAAACAATGAAGAGTTTATTCCCTTACATCTTTTGAGGATTGTTCTTGCTGTTCTTGTTACGGAGTTAAAGTCAACTTCAACTTGGACTGGAGTTCAACAATAAATAAAGCTCCGAAGGGTCGCCTCGGAGATCTTGTATTCTCCCATCTGCCATATTTTTCTCCTTTGCACAACCACACCGGCAAACAATATTTCTCACTTAACATTAAATAAATTATAATAATTGCATTATTTATAATATTCGTTTTTATGTCTATGTCTGATAATTGTGAACGTATACATTTGGGCGCTTCTCTAAATGTGTAACATGGTTCTTTTCCATGCTCTCGACCCCACTCTATCCAACAAAAAAGAAAAAAGGAAAAAGGAAAAAATAGAAAATTCAATAAAGGACCGTCTTCATCTCTGGCAAAACTAAGAAAGTTTTCCATTTATCAGCCAAAGCAAGTGTGCTAATTAGAATTTACTTAAAGACGAGGCGAAGAGTCTGCGGCCGGAATTCCTTGTAACTCGCCGTCCGCACCATTCTTCTTCCATTGTTCTATGGTCCCGGCTAGCCGACTCACAACGTCTCCGTGACAAACAGTGCGTCAGTTTTCAAGGCGAAGCAGATCACTCTTGCGTCGCATTCTCTGCTATCTATCACCTCTCTTTCCCGTTGTCACCGATTATAGACAGAAAATTTGCACCAGTGACAAGGTCATATCGATCACGGAGGACAAACCCACCCCGTGCCTACCACACAGCAAACAATAGTAATGTGAGACTTTATTTGTTTTGAGTGAACGAGCATCTTCTGCTCTCAGTTATCATTCTTGGCTTTCTGGGAGCTTTGCTACGGAGTTGGATTGCAAAGGCTTTTGTTTTCTGAAATGTTGACATGAAGTGTTTTCATTATTCGATATATTATCCAGACTATTGTCTTAATCTATATTGCCATGCACACAACAAATTGAAAGATGGACTAAGCGAATTCTAATGACCGTACAC
>VCCN01003593.1:559769-571073 GCA_006491835.1 Architeuthis dux | reverse complement strand
TATACAAGTTTGGGGCGTATATATAAGGTTGATACAAAAGTTTTCCAGAATTGTTTGTCAAAATATTTTATCCATATAAATTCGTAGTTATTTCCCTGGCTTTCAATGACGTTACACACACTTTCAGCTGAATGTTATATTCCAATATAAAAGAAACATTTTGATTTTGATTCGATGAATTGTGTGTGTGTGTGTCCCTATTCTAACAAGAATGTTTCAGGCAGCACAGGCTTAAATATAATAAATAGCACTTTTAAAATTGCAAAAAGTGCATGAAAGGCATTCGTTTTCATTTTATTTTGTTCTATTAAGCTTGGATATTTTATGGTTTAATAGAAACCAAGGGAAAGGCGAAAGGACAAGAAAGAGAGGAAGAGTGAGCAAATAAAGTGAGAGAGAGAGACACACACACACACACACACACAAAGAAGAAGAAGAAGAAGAAGAAGAAGAAGAAGAAGAAGAAGAAGAAGAAGAAGAAGAAGAAGAAGAAGAAGAAGAAGAAGAAGAAGAAGAAGGAGGCGAGAGAGAGCGAGGACGGTATAGAAAGCAACAGGGTTTAGTAGAAATTATTTGAACACAATTGCGTATCAGATATGCTGAAATCCTGCACAGCTTTGGTTACTAATTCCAGGCTTCTCCCTTGTACCATGTGGCGCCCTCTCGCGTCACATGCAGGTCACTAAGACGCCCCGTTTCATCAACCACTTAAACATCCTTTCAAATATAATTTTTCTTGACATAGATTTGCCAAGGAGCAAAACAATTCCGGGAACGCGAGAAATAAAACAAATCGCCTGTTGATGTTGTAATGAATGTGGACTTATATGCATGTGTGTAAATACGTCAAGTGTATCTGCTTGGCCGGGGGATTTTCGGCATTTACACATATATCAGAGCTTGTATGTAAATGCATTTATACGCGTTTTTATATGCGGGTAATCTGCATATCTATTCTTTTCTTTCTTTTCATTCCCCCCTCTATTTCTTTCTCAATACTTTGTTTCTTTCTTTCTTTCTATTTTTCTTCCATTCTTTCTCAATATTTTCTTTCTTTCTTTCCATTTCTTCTTCATTTCTTTCTCAATATTCTGTCTTTCTTTCTTTCTAAAAACGATCTTCTTTTTAAATTCTAATTTCTTTTTCTTTTTCTCTCTGTTGTTTTTCTTTCTTTCTCAATACATTCTTTCTTTCTTTCTTCTAAACATGTTCTTTGTTTCTTTTTAATTTCGTCTTTCTTTTTTCTTTCCCTTGATCTTGCTTACTTTGTTTTTATTTATTTCTTCCCAAAATGTTCTTTCTTTCTTTTTTCAATTTGTCATTCTTTCTTTCATCCAATCTTTCTTTTTCCCACACCCTTTCTTTCTTTCTGTCTGTCTTTTCTTTCTTTTTTCTCAATCTTGTTTTTTCTTTTTCTTTCTCCCATTCTTGCTTCTTTCCTTTCTTTCTTTCTTCCTTGTTTCTTTCTTCTGATATTTCCATAATAGGAAACAGCTTTGTTTCTGAGAATAAATATAGAAGCTTTTTATCCAAAGAAACATCTGGAACCCGTTTCACATTTTTTAGGCATCGGGGTGATGTAAATGGATTTCGTACAATTTAACACCAATAAGCACCAATAATCATTCTCTCCTCATTTTAGTTTCAAATCTCATCAAATCTAAACAGAACGGTTTGATGAAACCAAGAAATTCCGCCGTCTGCGTATTCGAATGATTTCAGTGGTTAATCAAACCGAAAATAGAACAAAGTAGGAATTTAGTGAACATATGGCAAATGAGCATAGTTCCCTTTAAGCATTTTGCAACCAGTGCACAAAAGAAATTAATGTGCGCAACAAAATATTTCAAATTCTGTAGATAACTTACTGAGTTTTTATTGAAAAAAATATTGATTCCATATGTGGCATTCAAAAGCGCGAACATACTTTTGTCACCGGAAAAATATTTGCACAACATAATATATTTGCATTTTTATTTTTATTAGATGTATTATAAATCATGATTATATTTAAATTTTAAAAATTAAGATGAAGATAAAAAGTAGTCATAAAAATTTTAAAATAATAAGATTTTTTCGCCCACTGACTACAAAAGTTTTGACAGAACATTGCAAATGAGGTGTATTCTATCGGTGTGGTTCGAATAAACCCAAACTGCAGAAGTGAGTCTCCTCTCAAATAGGAAATCCTCTTAGTTTTACAATACCTGTTATAAGTATTTGAACACGAAGCCATTTTACTCATAATCGTTTGGGTTTAAGAGTTAAAAACAGGAACATTACGCAAGAAGAAGCAGATATTGTTTTGCAATCAACATAACAAGGGATGCATTTAGTCATGTGTTGTTTTGAATGCTAAATTTCTTGAAAAAGATTTTTTAAAAGAATTAAATTGTTGAATGAAAAAATGTTTTTTGTTTCTATCCTTCTAAAATATTGTTCGGAATTTTTCAAAGAGATTAAAAAAGTGAACCCACATTGGTATATGTAAGAGTTGCCAAACTAGTAAGTTAATTTTGACCCCCCCCCCACCCCTGCACAGAATCCATAATGGCCGCTGCAATCTCAGGGATTGAAAACAGACGTTGTGCTTGTTCAAATACTTATGAGCAATACTTTTTTTATCAATGATAATTTATACATAAAAAAGTAGACCAAATGCATGCCTTGTTATTTTGATTGCAAAAAAGTTGGTCCTTCTGGCGTAATGTTCCTGTATTTAACTCTGTTCAAATACTTATAACAGGTACTTTATATCAGAACTAATAATCCTAGACTGAATAAAGACATCACTAAATCGAAATGGAATTGGTTTAAACAGTATTGATTAGACTCCCTCAATTGAGTAGGGGCCAGCAGGCTATTCTCACAGACAATTTCTACTGTAGTGAGTTCAATCCTCTCTTAGTGCTCTACACATGTGGCCCTGTGCCGGACTAGGCTAAGCTGAGTAAGACTCACACAGTGGGCGCCTCTCCGTATTGGTCAGCAGGCTAGTCTCATTGACCATTATTATTGTAGTGAATTCGATCCTAATCCGGTGCCCCACACATGTGGTCTTTTACTAGACTAGGCTAAGCTGAGTAGGACTCACTCAGCACTTATTTTGAATTCATCAAGTTTGCTGGATCAACTGTCTGATGCTGTATAACAGTGGCGAGACCAGGACTTTATTCCTACAAGTTTTTTATGACCATCCCTTGGCAGGATGCAAGTACCACCGAAGGGATACCTCCACCCTAATCACACAGATTAGAGTGTACTCAATTAGCTGCTGAGTGAACAGGGAAATTTGTCCTAATGAAGAGTTTTCCACACTCTCCGATCGAACCCATGACTTTTTGAGTTTGAGACTCACGTGGTAACCATTACACTATCCGAACGGACAGGGCGAGGGGGTGTAATCAAACTTTATTTAATGGCTTAACTTTACATTAAAAAAAACAAAAAACAAACAAACAAAAAAACAGCAAGCGGTGAACAAGCCTGGCTGCTGTAGGGTCAAACTGCACACCTACTTCAATTCTGACTGAAGATGATTACTTTCGCCTTTATATTGCATATATATAATAACTAAAACATTATAAAAAATATATATATTTAGTACACATGTAGCCCTTTTACCTCGGTGGGCAGGATCACCTATTAATGAGTGGCAGGTGGGCCAGATAGAGGCCAAAAATGGGAATTATCCATTTAAATACATCTGGTTATGTTGTATAGTGGCTGAATGTCCTGGACTTCATTATAAAGGAAACTCGAAGACATATTTTTATTACACAGCATACATCTTTGTCGGCCGGAGAGTGAAGAGTGGGAGAGAGAGAGAGAGATAAGAACCGCCAGTCTGTCCCCAACAGGGACAGCGGTCTCATCCGCTGATGTCTGTCTCTTCTTTGAGTGTCGAGATTTCTGTCCGCCCCCGCTCTCTGTTCGGGTCTGCTTTATAGTTTCTCTAGCCTACGCGGTGTCAATCACCGGTCCCCATTTCCTGTTTTGGAAACTGACGCAATATACCTATTTCCTAAGGTGACCAGGGTCACTTACATTTCCGCACAGGATAACTTTTAGATATCATCGGGATAACCTTTAGATATCATAACAGTTATATTTTGCCTCAAATCAATAAATAAAGCATGCTAGAAAATCATGTGTGCTTAACCAAGGATGCCAATTAGTAACCAAAGAACTAAATGTAGTCGCAATTTATTTCAATCAAGGCATCTTTTGAATGCATTACAAAAACACAAAAAACTCTTTAAAAACATAGACAGTAAGCATAGTATCCCAATATTTGTTGACGGTCCGGTGGAAATCTCTTCGCGGGCCGGATCTGCCCCGCGGGTCGTAGGTTTCCTACTCCTGCTGTATAAACTCGTACATCGGCGTCGCACGGCGCAATCGGGGGATAGTTTAACCTATCAAGTGTCTACTTTGACATTCCGAATTACTCGAAAGATCTTCTTGAAATTTGGCAGACACTTGGAATGGAAATGAAGTAATTGAAATACAAGAATCCCCTGCATTTCGAAAGTTTGCTTTAATTACGCCACTTCCTCGCTTTTACGAAAAAAGGCAAAAAGCGAAAATAGCGCTTGTTTTGCAGCGGGCCGTTAAAGAGGCAGCGCGCCCCTGTTACATACACCCCAGTCTCCTGTACCCCCCACTTCCCTAACGTCCAGACGACTCAGCTTAACATACCATCATCACCATTTATTAGGCCTGGGAACGCTCCAAATATTTCCCGTATAAATTGATGGTAATTTTTGATTTGCTTTACGCCATTTCGGCTTACGAAATATACTTATAGGAACGCTCTACTTTTAGATAGCGGGGGGTGGGGTGTAATATGTAATGTGTCGGCTTAGTGATCCTTGCAAGTCTCAAGTCTGGTCGAGACCAGGACTTTATTCCTACAAGTTTTTTATGACCACCCCTTGGCAGGATGCAAGTACCACCGAAGGGATACCTCCACCCTAATCACACAGCTTAGAGTGTACTCAATTAGCTGCTGAGTGAACAGGGAAATTTGTCCTAATGAAGAGTTTTCCACACTCTCCGATCGAACCCATGACTTTTTGAGTTTGAGACTCACGTGGTAACCATTACACTATCCGAACGGACAGGGGGGGTGTAATCAAACTTTATTTAATGGCTTAACTTTACATTAAAAAAAACAAAAAACAAACAAACAAACAAACAGCAAGTGGTGAACAAGCCTGGCTGCTGTAGGGTCAAACTGCACACCTACTTCAATTCTGACTGAAGATGATTACTTTCGCCTTTATATTGCATATATATAATAACTAAAACATTATAAAAATATATATATTTAGTACACATGTATTTATTTATTATAATGAAATAAGCCCTTGCGTATTTGTAACATACATTTTCGTTGATATGTAAGACTTGTCAGTTTGGTTCAGTCTGTAAGAGAGCTGCCTACCAATCACTTGGTCCTGATTTCAAATCACGATAGCGAAATGTTAATTTTATAAATGTATTTATTTATTAGAATGAAATAAGCCCTTGCGTATTTGTACCATAAACAGACTTGGACTGGAGTTTGACAACAAAAAGATTTACATTTTTCTTACTGTTAAGAAGCCTTAATATTCTGGTCAAACTGCAGACATCAGGGAATGCTTTGGAATATTTCTTCAAGAGCAATGCCAACTGGTACTCCTTGTAGTGTACTGAGTTCGATCTTCACTGGGTTCCCAACTACTACTGTGGTCCTGTGCCAAACTACACCAAGCTTAGTAAATGAGCGTTTTATGTAGTGCAATGTTTAGCAAACACGTATCCCAACACAATTCGCTTGTATATCAAGTTCGATCCTAACTGGGTTTCTCACTACTGTAGCCGTGTGCCTGACCACGCTAAGCTCAGTAAATATCTTTTGGACGCTTACCGTAATGTAATGTTTTGCAATCATATATCGCAGAACAATTCGCTAGTATAGTGAGTCCAATCCTAAGCTTTTGTAAATAGCTCTCATGAAAGACAATGATATTGTCACATTCAGAGTTGAGTCCTTATATGTGACACTTTTGATTTCAAAAAGATCATTTTCGGTCAGTTACAAAGTTTCGAGTGGAAGAACAATTGTAATGAATGACTATGCGGAGATATTTATTTTGAATCATTTCTCACCAATCTTTATTTTTTTCGCATTTCTTTTTTCATTTCTTGATTTTTATGTCAGATAAAAAAGCAGAAACGTACAGAAATCGATTTTCGCCTTGTTGCTTCTCTTTATTTACAATAAGCAAAAACAAAAAAAAGAGAGAAAGAAAACAGGTCTGGTTAGTCACTCAATAGAAACCGTCACATGACCAACGTCTTTTGGCAGCAGGCCGTGTTGGGGGTGATCAATAAAAAAATTGGAAAAAGTGGTGATCTATGAATAAGTTACTTCTCTTGGCTTTTGTTGGGAGGTGATCACTAAGCAAACGTCTGAATTTTCAGCAAGCAAGCATGAATGCTGCCGGACACAAACAAAGGGGTCAATTTAGCATAAAGAGAGGATTTTCAAAAAAACAAGAAAGGCGTTTTTTCTAGACATAATAAGGAGTAAATGTTCAAATTCTCAGCCCTCTAGCTCCATTGGTGCGACCTGTATGCGCGACACACACACACACACACACACACACACACACACAGCCAGAATCATTTAAAAACTGTAGAAACCTACATTGACTATGTTGGTAGTTTTGGTTGACGTTTTCTAAAAATGTCTGTAGAAACACAATTGATTCACTGCCCTGACAGTTAAACCAGTCAGTTTGCGTTATTCACTGCTTAGAAAGTAAATTCAAGAAATGCTTCTCTGATTTCATCTTAAATTCTCTCCTGGGATTTGACATACTCCAGGCAAAATATGTAAGAAATGTTAATTCCTCATACTCCAGACAAAACATTTGGATTTATTCGCCCAGCTATTGTCCTGCTTGCTTGCTTGGTGGTTAAGATTTTTGGCTAGTGAAGATATGAGGTTTGGTAACCACAATCCATCCAGAAGAAGGAAAATACTGATTTCAAAATTAGGTCCATATGTAGTAATGTTCTGAGCTTCTCAGTGAATCATTGTTTAAAACGTTCGATTTTCTTTACACGTATCTTCAATCTTTTTTACCAGTATCTAATAATAATTGAATCTTTTTGTTTTACTGATATCTTTGATCT
The DNA here is from genome assembly GCA_006491835.1 of Architeuthis dux. NCBI lineage: Eukaryota > Metazoa > Mollusca > Cephalopoda > Oegopsida > Architeuthidae > Architeuthis > Architeuthis dux. Next base: position 563,882 of record VCCN01003593.1, on the reverse strand, counting down.
ACTAGCAATTGCATCTTTTTGTAATTAGTATCTTCATGTACGAGTATCTTCATCATTTTTATTGGTATCTTCATTTATTTTACTAATATCCTCATCTACTAGATGTTCGCGATTTATTTAACTAATATCTTAATATTTTTCTACCATCTCCATCCACGAGTTTCTTTATCTTTTTTTATTAGTATTTTTATCTTTTTTTTTACTGGTATCTCAATTTACTAATACCTTCATCGTTTTTACTATTATCTTAATCTACGTGTACTTTCATTTTTCATTTTATCATTGTATCTTCATTTTATTTTACTAGTATAGAGAGTGCCCGAGTTACGAACGTCCGACTTTTTTAAAAATTGATTTATAGACAGCGGTTCGTAATCAAAACGTTACGCGTCTTCAGTGGTATAATTTTAAATTCTGTGTATTTTGGGCTAACATTTTTCTAATGCAAATTCTTACGTTACCGAATTTATATTGTTTAATTTGTATATGGGAATATATATATTTAAGATTTCTGACGGTGTTAGCCGAAACGAATTACTTAACTGTTTCGGTTTTCAAATATATTTATTGTATTTTAAGGTAAAGATTCGTTTCTTTACAAACGCGGTTCTCCTAGAGAAAAAATATATATTTCCTTCCATTAAGCCCTACAATCATCCGGAAATTTGTTAGTTTTTGTGGAAAGAAAATGTTTCTATGTTTTATGAGGGGGGGGTTCTATTTACAATATAACTGTAATGTTATAGTCAGCACTTTTGTTCCGTCATCTTACCGGAGGTAGTGACAACCATTTCCGTATTACCATCATGGCTTCTATCTACACAGTGTGTCGTCTGCTCTTTGAAATTCTTTCAAACAATCCAATTTTTCTACCAAACAGACTAATAAGCTGCGTTTTCTATTTCATGTTTTCATTTATTTTCTCAAAAACGAAACATTTGCAAACATGGTCCCTCGAGGTTAGAGCCAATGCAGCGTATAGTAGTTAGGGTGAGGACTAAGGTTAGGGTTAGTGTTAGGATTAGGATTAGGGTTTCTTATTTCCCAATTATTTGTCGGTGTTATTTCGTCTTTGTATTTCTATCCTCCTTGTACTTCCGGTAAGATGGCGGAAAGTAAGTGCAGACTATAGCAACATTGTTACATTGTAAATAGAACGCCCTCGTAAAACCTTAAACAAATATTTTTTCTTACAACTTTTCCTAATGGATTGAAAGCACTTAATATTGAAAGAAGAACTGCGTTTATATAAAAAAAGAAACATGCTTCATATGCGTAACAACGTTTATAGAGTTTTTGCTATTCAAGCCACTGCGGCCAGTCAACGAGATTTTGTATAATCACTAATTCTATTTTAACTTCAAATAAGTTTTATGCGCCCGTTAGGTTTTTACTTTTTAAACTTTCAGATCTTTCTTGGAGACATTTTTCTTTCAATATTTACTTTGTAGTGACAATGTTCATTTTTCAAAGTTCGATTGAAGAATGGCCATTTTACTTTTGTTCAACAATAAGGATCCAGAGAGCAGTTTCAAAAAGCAAACACACTTTGGCCTGAAAATAATAAAGTATATTTACCGACCAATCAAAATACACCGCTCAAGACCCAGTTTTTGTTGAACTTTTTCCAAGCCTTTATAAACAGACACACAAATAGTGATATTGTGACTGAAAGTTACATAGTTATTTCATAAGCTTAGCCCGACACAAAACCATAATCACAGAGCATTTAGTGAGGATCTAACCCACTACGCTAGCGATTTTGTCTGCGAGACAAGCTTACCCGCTATCACTCTATGGTTGGCGCACCAGAACGTTATAGAGTTGCACCAACTCTCTGGAATAAGTCACAAGCAAAGATAGTTTAATACTGTTAAGGAACAGAAAAACATTGTAACATTCAAGGCAGGATATACATGTCAAGTGAAACAATATGATTTAATTTTCTAATTTAATTCAATAATAGTAAATAAAGCATATGTTATATTTCTATAAGATTCCATAAATATTTTAACGCCATACATCTGATCAAATATCAAGGCTTCGGGGCAGTTACAATTGTATAGCGATTGAAATGTAGATATTTACTGTGCATAGCTTAGTCTGGCATAAGGTTAAACAGGAGAACGAAGACTGTGTTGCGGCAGTGTTCCAAGTGAGAAGACCAAACTGCCGTCAAATCAGTATTTACTTGAGTTTGAAACCTGACCATTGGCGCCGGTGTGAAATACGTAGCTACCCCCCTCAGGCTGGCCTTGAGTGGTTGAAATACATACATACATACATACAGACACACACACACACACACACACACACACACACATATATATATATATATATATATAGTATCGCCCATAAATAAGTACACCCCTATCAATTTTTAATAGAAATAGGTATTGTCTTCTAAACAAAACATAGCAGTATTTTATTATTTCTATTGGAACATTACACAATCAAAACGGATATTATTAGGTATTATTTATGATCAAACTCTGAAACAGTGACATTCTGTTGCCAAACATATTTTTTCGTAGTGGTGTACTCATCTTTGGACGGCAACATATTCATATTTTTGGCAATATAGTTTCAATGAATGCTGATTTTCAAAGTAAGCCCTCTCAGTATTTTATATCATCCGTTCGCTTCCATTTGGCGTTTTATCAAATTAGACGAAACTTAGTAAATATTTATGTCGATATATCAGAACTTGCTTGACAACTTAATTGGAACTAGTGATCGGTGTTCGAGCCAAGGTAAAAGTCAGGATTTCCTATGCTGATTTTCAAAGCAGGCGGGCCATCCCCACTTGGAAGTCTGCCGCAATATAATTGTAACATTCCCAATGCCAATCCTCTGCATTTGGATTTTAGCCAGACGAACCTAAGTGTGGCGAGGCCACCACTTCTCCCGAGGGTGAAAAGAAAAAAAGACTCGACTGCCAGCTCCATTTGAAAAACCCTTAGAGATTAAGGATTTGTATTGCGCTTCGCTTGGTCAGTTGTGGTGTCGAATCACCAAAAATTAAACCAATCAGGGAACGACACGCCGAAAGTGGCAGTCATAGCATGTTAGCGGCAACAGAAAGTCAGGTTTTGAAGAGTTTTTGGATTAAGGACGAAAGGATGTGACTCTTCTAGTCTCTCCAGCAGTTAAGTAGAGATTCTTTTGTCATGTCATTTTTTTACAAACTGACTTTTATCTTCTTCGTTAAGCGTTGCTTTTGTATATAAATGTATATGAATTCATGTTCGTTCTTTAATATTACCATTTGTTTCCTTTGGCCTACATACACAGATACACATGGAAGCATTTGTTTTGGATTGTTTGGGTTTTCTTAGCCTTGGCCACCTTGGACACGAACGAAAAATATGTCTGGATATTGGAAGCAGAAAGACTTTACGATACTGAGCTTATTAAGCTTATCCATATATGGACATATTTTTGGAAAATATCTCGACGGCCTCTTTGTCCAGAGGTGAAATTCCACTATTGAAGCGACTTCTGATTTGTCTGCATTGATTAGAATTCTTGTTTTATTCTTTTACGAAGTAATGCAATTGATTGCAATTTACTGCTGAGCAGTTAACTCCTGTTTGGAATAGAATATTAAAGTTGCAGTAATCAACATCAGTCGGAATTTACGTAGGAGTGGAGTTTGATCGTACAGCAGCCAGGCTTATTCTTCATTGTCCTTGAGGGCCAGAACATTTGACTCATTGTTTAGCTTTAAATCTACGACACCTACGTAGTATCTAAATAAATCAATCCGTCGCAACGTTGGAGGCACCAGAAGAATCTTTAGCCCCGTTACTAGCGAATCGTATAAAGACAGATATGTACGCTGCATCATCAGACAACTATCTGGTATTCAGATATATGGGGTTAGTGCAAAGTAATCTCTTAGAAATACATACTCTTATACAAGATATATGTATTTATTCAAAGCTCTGCTCTATGTGCAGTTATCACTCAGCGTTCAATTACAAATAATATGCTAAAATTTTGAATCTTCAAGGCAGGAAGATTTTCAACTAGAAGTATTGCCAATTGGCGCTACAAAATATATATCTACCACGCACACTTTCTTGCTCTCTCTACCTATATATATATATA
>VCCN01003593.1:542985-554921 GCA_006491835.1 Architeuthis dux | reverse complement strand
GATCAGTTTCACGCAGTCATTGTGATCGACGGACAACTGTTTGTCCTGTTTTTCTTGCCTTTATATACAGCTCGCGTTGTTTTCATGGGGTATTTTTTATTTTATTTTTCAAGATTGTTTTTTAATTTTAAATCTTTTTCTCGCAAGAACAGAGAACAATAAAATTAAAATAAAAAACAACCTTAAAAAATAAAATAAAATAATACCCTATAAAAAATAGGCATCTTCCACTTTCCAAAAATAGAGTGTTCTTATAAAACCTATCATAAGCCGAAATGGCGTTTAGCGAATAAGCAATTACCATTATTTTATATGGGAAAACATTTTGAGCGTTCCGAGACCAAAGAAAATGATGATATGTTAGGTTGAGTCGTTGGAGTCTGGCGTGATGGGAGGTACAAGAGACTGGGGTGTACAAAAGAGTGGAAGTATTGCCTCTATAACGACTCGCAGCAAAACAAACGCTGAACCCTATTTTGGCTTTTCATCTTTTTTCGTAAAAGCGAAAAAGTGGCGTAAAGCGAACTTTCGAAAAGCGGGGGAGGTACCTGTATTAAGTAAGAAAGTGCGAAGAAAACAGTGCATTTGATCCTATTGTTTAATTTCTACAAAGAAAAGAACAACAGAATCGCTTTTCGATCTTATCAGTCGATCTGTCCTACGGCGAATTGAGAGCCTTAGTGTTATTCTGCACAAGGCAGTGTGTCAAATTGAAATCTGCTATCTTTTAAAGGAGAGCCCAAAAAAAGAAGCTGCTTGCACTTAAGACTGTCTAGTGGCGGTGAATAATTGGGTTCTGGGGTAAATAATATTTTGGATATGGGTCTAATAGCAATTCCTCTCAAAAGCAGAAATCAGCTCTTTAATCAGCTGATTCTCTGTGATCTTGGTCGCAAATTTAGGATGTTATCTCAAGAGCAAGTAATTATCAGGCCTTAGGAAATTAAGTATAATTATTATGGACATTGTGACATATTCCTCTTATGTGACGCTTTGAGAAAAAGAATAACGTGAAACAATGTAATGGGAAGACTTTTAATTGGAGAGCAAAGGAGAGTGGAAACAAAAACGGTGAGAGAAAAGCTGTGAATCAATGGCGAAAAAGAATGAGAGAATCTGAATGAGAGAAACAAAGACAAAGAAGAAAGAAAGGGAGAAGAATAAGAAACAGAAAAAATAAAGAGAGAAGTCAAAGAAAGAAAGAAAGAAAGAAAGAAAGAAAGAAAGGGAAAATAAATTAAGAAAAGGGAGGAATGTAAGGACGAGACATAAAAAGGAGAATATACATACCCAAATATATATACACACACACACACGCATATACACATACAAACATACACTTACCCACATACGCATATAAGCATATACATACCCAGCTATACACACACACACACACACACACACACACCAGAACCCATCTGATTCAATAGAAGGAACACACGCACAGGCACACACAGGCATATATCTTGACCACATAGCCCCACCCCAGCATACTTATCTGGACAGAAATTCCAGGAAACATAAATCACACCAAACACCACCTACACAAGAAGTCCACTTTATCTAAACAAACCCGCTCCCTATCCCTACCCACTTTATAGCTCATACACAGACTCTATCTAAACACCTACACCACACCAGCCCACGGCCCTATAATTAACTTTCGACCGAACAAACTAGGTCACCCAAGCATACAAAACACCCTTCATTTCATTTAATTTCTACTACTCAGCATGTATGGGCGCACGTCTCTGCACGTGTTCAAATTTCTTCTGAGGAAGTCGCTCGCAGCGACGAAATGCATAAAGTTTTATCTTAATGATAATAAATATGTTTGAGAAGTAACACGCTTTTCTGAATCTTTCTTTTCCACATTGTCTAATCACATCTACCAAAAAGGAGAAAGTAAAGTAGAAGTGAATGGAGCGATACAGAATCTTTAAAAAGCGAAAGACAGAAAGAAAGAAGTATGGAGAGAAGAAAGGAAGCGATAAAACAAAGAAAAGAATTTAGGAGAAGAGAAAAAAGAAAGAGAAAAGAAAGACAAGACATGATTTGGAGAATGAGAAAAAAAGCAAGAAAGTAAAAGAAAAGAAAGGGAAGAAAGACGGAGAGAAAGAAGAAATAAGAGAAACAATTGCAAGAGAGAAAAGAGAAGTGGAGAAGAGAAAAGAAAGAAATTTAAAGAGAAAGAGGAATAAGAAAGAATAAGAAAGAAAGCAAAAATGAGAAAGAAAGAAGGAAAGAAAAATTACGAGAGAAAGAGAATGATGAGAGGAAAGAAAGAAAGTGAAAGACAGAGTGAAGTGAATGAGAAAAGGGAGATTACAAAAGAAAAAAGAGAAAGAAAAGGGAAGGGAGGGAGGAAGGAAAGAAGAGAAAATTAAAAATAGAAGTGGTAGAGGGGAATTGCAAACGTTTTGTTCACTTTGTTTCTTCGTTTTTGTTTGTATCTAATTTCTATTTCTATCTATTTCCATCTATTTCGACTATCTATTTCCATCTATTTCCATCTATTTCGACTATCTATTTCCATCTATTTCCATCTATTTCGACTATCTATTATGAAAAAGGAAAGGAAGAACATAAGATTATATAGGAGGTAGATAATGTTCATAGAAAGGAAAGAGAAAATGGTCTGATACGGTATGAGAAGACGAAGAACGAAAGAAAGAGTGAAAGAAAAAAGAAAGATGGTATGCAGCGGGTGTACGACGACAGAAAAGACGGATTGAAATGGGGAAAAAATATAAATGGTAGAGGGGAAATGCAAACGTTTTGTTCAGTTTGTCTCTTCGTTTTCATTTGTATCTAATTTCAATCAATCTATTTCTATTTCTATCTATTTCGACTATCTATTTCTATTTATTTCTATCTATTTCCATCTATTTTGACTATTTCCATCTATTTCTACTATCTATTTCTATCTATTTCTAATTCATATATAATTTGAAATTTATATCTAATTGAATGTATCTAATTGAAATTTATATCTAATTCGTATCTATCTATTTCTATCTATTCTATCGTTTTTGTTTGTATCTAATTTCGGCTTTCCCTTTACAAATGTTAAGCAGCCTCTTTCCCGGCCACATTAGGTGAGTTCGTGACGAACATAGTAACAACAGAAGACACACACCAACAATGATCAGCTCTTATTAGTCTTAACATAAAGTGAAAGTAATTCCTAACTATTGCTTTATTTTTTTTAATTGCTTTATACAGGGTGTCCCAAAAGTCTGGACACATAGGCAAAATGCATATTTTCAATAGAAAATTTGAACAACATTTTTTTTTAATTGAAATATTAATAAATAACATCTTCAATGTGTTTTCCACCATTTGTGATGCAAAGTTCAATGCGCTTTGCGAGATTCACATGAACCCGATGCATTAACTCCACATTTCCGTCAATTTGAACACATTCATTTATGATGCGTTCCCTCAGGTGTCTCGTATCTTTAATTTTCATTGAGTACACCTTCTCATTTAGCATACCCCAGAAAAAGAAGTCATGGGGGCTAACGTCTGGTGAACGAGGAGACCACTCCACATGACCACGTCATCCAAACCAATTAGAGAAATTGTGTGTCCAGACTTTAGGGACATCCTGAATATCATTACAAATATAATTCTAATAAAAAGTAACTGCTAATTCTATGTCAAACTTTTATGAATACTTTAAAATCGCAGTTATTCAGTAAACTTGGGTTTACATCCAGATGTTGTACATGAAAAATATGAGATATTAATATAAAAAAATGATATCAAATCCTCAGTTGCACGACTTCTCTGTATTAAAATATAAGATATATTTTGGTCATTTAGAACTGAAGAAAAGTTTTGACTCCAAGAATTACAGTTTAAAGATCAGTAACAAAAATAATAGAAAAGTTATCTTTGATATCGAATAAGTGTTCTACAAATAAACAAGAACCATAAATTCAACGATGTGTCATCCATCCGTGGTAGTGGAAGATGGTGGGTAGTTCACCCGAAGGTCTGGACCAAGTATCATATCAATCAAACATGATACGGCTGAGAAAATTAATATTTAGCATTACTAACTGTGGTAATAGTAGCAGGGAGAGGAGGAGGGAGAGAAAGGTGAGTATAGTTCACCCGAAAGTCTAGATCAAGTTTCATATCAATCCAACAAGGTACGGCTAAGAAAATTAATATTTACCATTACTAGCTGTAGTAGTAGTAGTAGTAGTAGTAGTAGTAGTAGTAGGAGGAGGAGGAGGAGGAGGAGGAGTGTGATTCACCCAAAGTTCTGGACCAAGTTTCATATCAGTCCAAAATGTTACGGCTGAGAAAATTGATATTTAACATATTAGGGACCGATCAAAAAGTGTCTTATAGAGATGCGTGGAAGCATCTAAAAATAAGCATTGTAATGCCGATAAAATTAATAAATTTCCTAAATCATTCTTGGTAGGCACTGAACCAATCTGAGGAAAATGAGTCCATGTTTACTGCAGAAGAAATGGATAATATGTTTCCGAAAAATTCAAACTAATGAAAAATTACACTGAAATAAGTGAACCGTAACATATTGGCGATAATTCAAGTATAACCCGACGAATTCCGAGAATCCTTTTTTTTGCTTCTATGACTAATGACTTAGAAGTTATTGCTGAAAAAAACAACAAAAAACAAAAAAAGGAAATGAATGACTCCTGAAGAATAAATAGCTTATTTCTCGCCATGTTGTGTGCATGAAATGTTTCCTTCTGGGGTCGTCTAGGGGCCAGTCTGGCGAACAAGGGATGGTGGGTATCAGTCATCTCGATCCGTTGGCATAACACAGTGGTTCCCAACCTTTTCGAATCATTCCCCACTGTTGTCAATAAGATTACTAGTATTTCCCCCTTCTATTTATTAAGTTGCAGCAAAGAATAATTTCAAATAATTATATTTTTTTAACGTAAAATTAGACAGCTTCATACTAAGAATTAGTTTAATTTTATAATTGTACAGATGCTGCTGTGTATTTGTTACTCAAAGAAAGCAAGCGAAAATAATTAGAACAAATCATTTGAAATTCCAATTTATTACAGAAAAATAAGAATTCTGCTATCGTAACTGATATACACATCAATGTGATCTCTGTTCTTGCTTTTTTGCTACTAGTTCTTAGATGTGTGGGACTATTAGTGAGAGAGCACATCTTAAATCGTTCTCAACTTGGAGCTTATTTTGAGCCTTTGACTTGATAGATAGAAGTGCAGAAAACTCTATCTCTAGACTGGACTTTTATTTTTACCTGATAGCCTTATTCCCCCCTTGGACAATCCAAATTCCCACCTGGGGGGATGCCCCCTCGGTTGCGAACCACAGACCTAACCCAAACTATGACCTTGGCGGTATAATGTGCAGTGAGATCTTTGGGAAAGGAAAGTTTGGGTATAAAACGTGCGCGTTATGTGGCGAGAAATACAGTAAATAAAAACATTTTTCTGAGTAGCGTCGACTTTCGAAACTATTTGCAATTCGTGGTTCTTGTTGCTTCAAAAAGTGCAAAGATCTAGGAACTTTAAGTGAATAAATTGGACCAAATAAGAAGAGAGGAACTATATAAACAATATCGTTAAAAACTTGGGGATACTGAGAAAATGTCTGTTGTATCTCCTCAATTCTAGAAATGTCAGCTAGAGAATTCTGGTATAAAAATGTTGTTGTTGTTGATACAGATGATGATGGTGATCATGATAACTTCTTTGATATTAAAGACACATAATAATAGGCATTCATTATTTGATTAACAAACAAGAAATGTGAATCTCTTAATAGTTTGCGGACTACTCACATCATCCTCAGAAAACAACAGATAAATGGATATGAAAAGGCTGATAGATATAAACAGTCTCATAGATAGATACTAATGTATAATATTTTGGTTAGATTGGACTAACTTCCTCGTGTTTTTTTCAACCGTTGTACCGCCCAGCCTTCCAGACGAAGAAATTAGTTCGACCTAACCAAAATAAAATTATTATGATTTTCATATAAAGTAAAGTAAATTTTAATGTTGCTGGATAGTTGAATGAAGAATACTTTCAATACTATTGCGATGTCACCTCCTTCCACTTCTGTTCGACTGAAGGCCAAAGTGTATAAGTAGTCGGCATTTGAGTTCGTCAGTAGAGTCGTTCTCGATTTGGTGAGCTAGATTGGAGTAGTGAATGACATATTATCAGAAAGAAGTGTACTAACCCTTATTTTTCTCTTCCGACTCAGAGAGGAGAGGCAAAAAAATCAACCGTGTTAGATAAAAGAAAAAAGAAAAGATAATGGATTTATATTTAAATTTATGGAAGAAGTACGTCCCTTTTCATCAGGTACGTCCCTTTTCTCATGCAAATTTTATTTTCAGCCTATCAGAACGGGAGATTGGTTAAAACTATAAGTATTAAAAAGCCTTCCCAGTTTAGACAAGAAAGAAAGAAAACACTCTGTTACAGATCGTTGAACGTAAAAGAACGGTGAAAAAAAAGAACCTTTCTGAAATAATTATTGAAATCCGATTACCGAGGACCCAATTGTTATTCCATGTGTAGAGGTTACTCTTCATATTATTACAGATTACACCCCCCTTGAACTTGGGTACAAGTAAATTGTACTCTTAAACTATTTCAACTGTTACGTGACTGTTTCGTAGGGCCCAAGACATTGAAGGAGGCCCACAAATGAATAGCAATATAGAACTTTATCAATATTCCCCTGGGAAAAAGATCAATCATAAATAAAATAAATATAATAATAAATTGGTTTACTATGTTTATGTTTCAATGTAAACTTACTGTTCAGATCTCATCTCATTTTAATATGGTGGGCCCCAAAATTATGGGTGGCGTAGGGTCCATTGGGGGTCTTAATCCGGCCCCGGTCCTTACATTCACCTTTTTTTGTCAAACTCCAGTTGGAGTTGACCTTATTCCCCCACCTGCCTTAACAAGAACATCCTCACCAAATTTAGGGGAGTAAACTCTTCACTGTTTGTCTATCCCGTCATATTAAACCAAACAATATATATAAAAGGAACATTCTCTATCGTGATTTGTAATCACGACCAAGTGATTGCTATGTCGCTGTCTTACCTACTGAGCCCAACTGACAAGTATAAGGTATTTGCTAATTTATTATCTACAATCAGACTTTCCAAGTCTCCCGCATTCTGTGTGAGACACTCGCATTTTAACCATATTCTCACGCTCACACGAATGAAAGGGAAATTCTCGCGCATTTTATAAAACAGTGTTAGATTTATTTAGATTTAATAAATCGTTTTAGATTTCTGATAAAAACCTTATCTTAGATGAGGGAGGTAAACTTTCAGTCCACATTCAGCAACAGTATCGATGGGGAAATTGGAATAGATACTTGTAATATATTCTTGAAATATTCTTGAGTACATTTTACTCCCGATGGCCCGATGGTAATTCTAATCTGAGAGGAGAGTGTTTAGAATCTGAGCGATTTGCCTGTATGCGAACAAACTTTTTGTTATGAATTCTTGGTTATATATCTCTATGTATTCAGTATTTTTTTATTATAGAACTTTAGAACCCACATTAGTTTTAAAGATCACATACAACACTTTGTAAACATGTTATAAATAGACTTCTAGACAACACATAATATCAGTAGCTGATATGCCCTGAAACGAAATTTTAGCCAATCTTGGATACATAATATTCAGAATTTTCTGAGGGATGGTCACACGTTTCACATATATTCTTAACATTGGAACTTGACAGGTCTGTACACTACAGAAGTTGCAGTAATCATCTTCAGTTGGAATAGAAGTAGAAGTGGAGTTTGACCCTGCAGAAGCAAGGCCTGTCTATTCAGGTGTAGAGTTTCTGGTTTTCTGGCCATCTTTATTTTTTTTCCTCCCAAATATGTCTTCATAGCGTTTGTACAACGCTTTAAAGATTATTCCATTTTCGGTATCATACTTTATTTCATCGATCAAATTTGTAATTGCGTCAGGCGTGTAGAATGTATTTGCGTTGAAAAGACTTATTGTTCTCATCTGATTGAATATGAATTCTAACAGTTTTGTTTGCTGATGGAGGATTATTTTGAATTATTCCATTTTCATAATTTCGGAATCCTGCGTGTCTCATTGTCTGCCCCCCCCCCTGTACGCTACAACTTCATTCCTGTGTACATACGCTACATTGTCGTCTCCAGTACGAACTCAAATGTCTCAATAGCAAGTTTGTTCTCAATCATTTTGGCAAATTGCACTTGTCTACACAAAGATCATCCATACTTATGTTTTAGTCATTTATTTGAAGTCAGATATTTTTAGCATGTACGTTTATTTACCATGGGCGTCCGCGGGGGTCAAACGGGGTATGTGCCCCCCACCCCCGGATCAAGCCTTCTCACCTAGGGTGAGGGGGGTCTGAAAGTTGAAACCTTATAGTCAATAAAGGAAAATGGTCCCGTACAATTGTTTTATGTAAGCCAACTTAATGTACCCATATAAAAAAGAGAGTATTATTCTTGTCTGGTAACAGGGTTGCTGCTAAGATATATTAATGTATCCTATTGCCCCCAAAGTGGAATTGAACCCCTGATCTTGAAGCCTCTACTTGAATGTCTTCTGCGTCCCAAACGCTATCCAGCCGAGGCATTTGTCTTTCCAAACTCATATCCTATTATAAGCAGCTGGTAGAGTCAGACATGATGATCTGAAAATAGACAGACTGCCCCAAAATGACAGTAATGGATTTTAGGGACTTTATTAGCCATTAATTTTGTTTGCAAATGTTTTCTTTTCTTTTTTATTACTGGTGTTTATTTGTCTTCAAATTGCCTCCCTCCCCCCACCTACCCGTGTGTGTGTGTGTACACTCACGCTCTCAAAGACGTCATACACGTGCACCGACTTTATACGCATGCGTGCTCTCGTCCAACCAATTAAATCAGTAACCTATACGCTTTCGAAAATGAAAGCATTTTCTAAGATAACTCTGTATCGCGCAAAAGTATGTAATCTAACCGCGACCTTTTTTTATTTTTTATTATTTAGATCCAACTGTTATTAATATTTCGAAGGCACAATTTCCATTACTGTTTCGTCATTATCACTGAGTTTTAACTAATATTAGAGATGCAGTTACTAAATGCACTTCTGGCAAATGACAGTAATGTTATTATAATGATTAATTCTCACTGATATTAGCTAGGCTAGCATAATAAATCTATGTTTTACTATCTATACCATACGACGACCACTACCACTTCTACGACTACTGTTGTAATGATAAACAGCAATATCATAGATATTATCTCACCGACAATCGTTCTTATATTAGAAACCGTCAACCAAACTGTCACCAAAACTGTCAACAAAGGTTTCTTCAGTTTTTAGACACGTCCGGCTGATTATATATAACGCATACAGACCGCACCAATGGAGCTAGAGGGCTGACAATTTGAACATTTACTCTTTATTATGTCTAGAAAAAACGGTTCGTTTTTTTTATTCACCCTCTAAATAGGTTTTTAGTGGGGTGGTTCTATTTGCAATGTAAGTTTATCCTAAATTGATCCTTCAGTTTGTGTCATGCTTGTTCTTTTTGAAAATTCAGACTTTTTTTAGTGATCACTGGCCAACAAAAGGCGAGAGAAGTAACTTATTCATTGAGCACCCCCATTTCAAAATTTGATTTGAACCAAAACATGCTGCCAAAAGTCATTGGTCTCGAGACGGTTTTTATTGAGTGACTAACCAGACTAACCAGACATATATTTTTATTATAATTATTTTCAGGTTTAGTATTTGGAGTAACATTATAATTAGTTGTAATCGTAGCTAGATTATTTACTATCAATCCTTCAACTTTTTGTCTTTGTTTATTTTTAAGGATTAAATAGCAATATATGTATATGTATTATGTGCCTTATGTACTTTATGTAGGTCAGTAGATACCAGGCCGTAATTAGACCAGCTTAGGTTTCCTCCAAGTGTTTCCCAGCTCCTCAATTCCAGTATACATCTTACGAGAAAAAGGAATCCTCTATATTCCGGCATTATAGTTTCCTTCGGAAATATTCGTGAAATTCTGAGGTGTATCTTGTCATGCTCACGAGAAAAAGGAATCCTCTATATTCCGGCATTATAGTTTCCTTCGGAAATATTCGTGGAATTTTGAGGTGTATCTTGTTATGCTTACGAGCAAAAGAAATCCTCTATATTCCGGCATTAAAGTTTCCTTCGGAAATATTCGTGACATTCTGAGGTATATCTTCGTAAGAGTAGCAATAGGATACAAAAAATCGATTCATTTTAATAATGCAATAAATCGATACAAATATTGAAAAGAAATAGCGTCTTAATCTTATACATATTCATAGACATATCCTGAAAAAATGAGATTTTATCCTTAATTACTAAGATCGATTGTATTTCCAGTTGCTTTCTAAAGTTCTCAGATGAAATATTTTCATTACTCCATATATTTTGTGGACCACTGTCTTCAATACTGTTGTTTTATTGTCAGGCAACATTTCGGCCGATACATTCTTCAGGTTTCCATAGGTATATGTTGCATCTGATCTTCAGAATTAATAAGAAGTAATATTCACTCTTTTAACATACACCCGAAGAAGGCCGTTGAATGTATAGGTCTAGAAATTATGTCAAAACCAACAAAAACTAGCATTCCAAGGAAAATTATGAATCATCACCCTGATGCTGTGTTGGGGATGTTCAATTAAAAAGTTTGAAAAAGTGGTGATCAATGAATAAGTTACTTCTCTAGCTTTCTGTTGGCCTGTGATCACTAAAAAAGATCTGAATTTTCAAAAAACAAGCGGGCACAAACTAGTGACCAATTTAGCATAAACTTACATTACATATTGACCCTCCACTCTAGAAATCTATTTAGGGAGAGAGTTTTCAAAAAACACAAACAACATTTTCTCTACTCATTCGGGCGAATGTTTGTGCAACATTTCAAGTTTCTACTACGAACGGTTAGGGCTGGGCGAAGTCCGGATACATAGATAGATACATAGATACATATAAATGTCAGAACACATGAATAATCTAAACCCAGCAATAAACCAGTGTTGTGGGTAGCGGTGATTAACAAAGGCAATAGTCTTGAAAATCGACAATATTTCTTGTGATCGGCTAAGCGAAGTCTAGAAAATATAATTTGTCCCAATGATGATAATTACAAAAAGGCAAACTGCCTCAAAACATGTAACGCCTGTAATAAGAGCATAAGAAGGGATTTTCAAAAGACAATAAAAACATTTTTCTAGACATAATGAGGAGTAATTGTTTAAATTTTCAGCCCCCTAGCTTCATTGGTGCGGCCTGTACGCGTGATACATACATAGCCAGCCAGTCAGTCAGCTAGACCAGCTTAAAAAACGAAGAAACCTATTTTGAGAGTTTTGGTGACAGTTTTGGTTGACGGTTAATAACAATAATGATAGCTATGAAGGTGAGGATGAATGTCAAATTCTAATGTAAATATTGTATCAACAACAAAGAGGTCCTTTCATTGTAGGAGTCCCAAACAAATTCAGAGTGAGTTATTTCATTAGGATCACCAGTGAAGACGTCCAGATGAAGAGGGCTATTAAAACAAAGGCAAAAAACATTAGGTATTGGGAGGAGAAGGACCTTTAAAGAAAGGAAGTTGAGGTTGTTGTGTGTATGTGCGTCGGGTTATCGTTTGGAGCGGAACCCGCCAACCCTGACCGTTGCACTCCCCTGACAAGAAGAGCAGGTTCAGCCTCTACGGTCTATTAATCACCGAAACTACATTAGGCCCCAGAACAAGAGTCGAGTACGCACTCGAATATTACACAGACTAATTTTATTAAACATACTATCGCAGGAGAGGTCCGTTGCTTTCATCCTTCGGTCTACCGCTACTCTACAAACCTTACCCATCCAC
>VCCN01003593.1:410957-426039 GCA_006491835.1 Architeuthis dux | reverse complement strand
TGGTGTACAAAAGGATAAAGGTTATCCGATATAATGATGCTGTGAAAAAGACAATGTGGAGAATAATTTTCAAGAAATGAATTGAATACTTTAACATGTTTCGACTTATTAGGTCGTTTTCAAAAGGAAAATCAGAGAAATCCTCCATTTAGTAACAACCCTCGGTTGAACCAGACATGACAAGATAGATTATACATTTTAAAATAATTATTATTTTTGTAATTTTCTATAACGTTGAGACGTGTCGTTAACATTCCAAGATTTATTCGTACAACTGAAGTCCGTCTTTTCGTTGTTGATGCTGTTACAAAAACGTTTGGGCTGATCCATTCTACAGCCTTCTTTAGGTATATACTCAGCAGGGAAGAGATTGGGGCCCATCTCCGTGTATAGATTAGTATCACCTCTGTTACTTTGATGGGGGAGAATGGTGTTGTCTATGTATCTCGAGTTGCAGGAATGAACCGATCCAATATACGAGCAACCATTTTTCTGTCGCTATTTTGTTTGGGAATCAAAAGAGACACTCCTCCTTCTTTACGGATTATAAACCTGACGTAATGGTAATAACATCAAGAGTACAAGATACAAGTTTAATTGTAACCGAACACACCTTAGAATATTAGTATCGTTATTATCTATTATATTATATATAGGCTACTTCTTTATTTCGGTTCCATGCTTGGAACTTAAAGGTCATAGAATGTAAAAAACGACCTAAGTGTTGGGAAATAAAACAACAAAAATAAGATGAAAGAAAAACTATTGTTTGTTAGAAGGTTTTCTTTAAACACAGACACTTCACTCATTTTACCATTCTTTTCGATATCATTCATCCCAATTATCGGATCATAAGAAATCATGGCAAAGTAGGAAAACTTAACCGTCAAGAATAGATCGCATCATAAGGACTGATTTGACCGATCACCGCTAAAGAAGCTATCATTTTTTAATTTGGTACTTTCGAGTTTTAGTAAAAAAAACAATTATTTTATTTTATTTCTTTTATTAGATGAAGTATTGTAAACAATTTTTATTAATATTTGGCTTCCATTTACTTTCATCCTAATTTTTAGTTTTATTAATTCTAATTTAACTACGGCTGGTCAGTACGGCAGTGTTTGTTTTTAGTTTTGGTTTTAGTAAAAAAAGTGATTATTTTATTATTTATTTTTATTTAGACCAACCATTCAATAATGTCCAATTCTCCTGCTTCACCAATTGCTTTGGACAAGGTGTTCAAAGTCCAATCCTCATCCCGGATCTCTGATTCAGTTAACCCTTGATTGACAATTGTCAATTTATCTGCAACTCTACGAGGTATGCTTAACAAAAAATAATTGAAAACTTGGGAACAAATTTAAAAAAAAACCTTTTTGAAATTATACCTTTTTGAAATAAGTGTGGGAAGGGGGTTAACTTATAATTCATCTTCATATTGTTATGGTTCATTACAGCATGTAAATAAATAATGCAATACATAATAATCTTGTAAATAAATAATTGAATACATAAATAAATTATAATATGACATTACATATTGTTACATATTGTTACATATTTTTATTAAAATTCTAAAAATCGTTTTGAAAAATAAAAGAAATATCGTATTTACTTGTGTACAATGCGAGTAATTTAATATTAAAACTGGGTTAAAATTGTTCGTAACATTATACTCGAGTGTAAAAAAACTGATACCATATTCTAATAGATTACTGATTTTAGCTAGAAAAGTTATAAACGCGATCACATTGTACCCGAGTTCCAATAAATAGAAATACGAAGTACGAAAGTAAAAAACGACTGTTAAATTCGAAACCCGATATACCAATGTCCGTTAAATTTACTGTATATTGTTAGTTATAACAAATATTCATGAAAAAGAAATGTTAAATTCAAAACCCGTTATACCAATGTCCGTTAAGGGTTTACTGTATGAAATGTTCTATTCCGATTGAATGTTAGCTTCTTTAGCAGTGATCGGTCAAATCAGTCCTTATGATGCGATCAATTTTTGACGGTTAAGTCGTCTTACTGTAATTTCCCGATTTCCTCCAAAAAAGCCACCGATGTTGACCAAAGAATTACAATGGCAAAGATACGCTAATTCCATTCAAAAATGGATGAACCGTTTGAAACAGATACACCACAACCAACCGATTGGTAGGCTGGTCCCTTACGAACTGAGCTTTCAAGACTACGAAATATATCTTACATATACGCAAGGGCTTATTTCATTCAAATAAATAGATACATTTATACTAAAAAAATTATTTTTGTATTTTCTTTATTTATTATATACACAATACAAAAGTTGCAGTAATCATCTTCAATCGGAATAGAAGTTGGAGCGGAGTTTGACACTGCATTGGCCAGGCTTGTCATAGTTAGTTTTGTCTTGTGGCCCCTGATTATGATTGGGGATCTGTCGTTCCGAACGCCGTACAATGGAAACGAACTCGTAATATGAATAAAGGGACATCTTGCATTATGTCTTGGGGTTAATTGGGATGTTAGGAAAGTTTACAGTCATTTGACGAGTGACGCATGCGTGTAGATACAATTACGTCGGAATTGAACGGTTCACGCGGGAAATGATTCGAGGTCATTGCCACAGTGTTATGAAGGATAGACGGCGATTCAAAGCAGATCGAATGACTTGTGGGTGTCAGAAGAAGAGAAAGCAAATCCGGAACATTTTCCAAAGTGTTGAGTGCTTGACAAGGTAGGCTGGGAGATGACGTTCGATTGTATTTTGGTCGGAGCCAAGTATTGGCCGGAGCGGTTAGCAGAGGTGATAGGGAATGTAGTGGGCGGACCCATCCCGGGCGAATCGGTACGATGAATATGTTAGTTCACTTGATGAAGGTGTCATTGACAGAAGTGTTTGGGAAAAGAGACGGACGGTGGGCTAGGGCAGAGTCGGAGTCGGAGTCGTCAGATCTGATGTTGATGTTTTAGGCAACAGACCAAAATATGCCCGGACATCAACTGAATGAAAGTCGAAGTTGGAGAAAAGAATGAAAACAGAACGGACTGGGAGGGAGAAAGATCCTGACGATATAAAGAGTAATAAAGAATAATTATTGTCAGATGAAAGTTTTTTTAATTCTTTTATTTTTACCTTCATTAGTTGCCTGTTATTGCAAGAACTAGCTTACCAAGGGAAATTATGATTCACCGCCAACCATATATGCTTTGTTGGGGGTGATCAATTAAAAAGTTGGAAACAGGGGTGATCAATGAATAAGTTACTTCTCTCGCCCCTTGTTGGGATGTGATCACTTAAAAATGTCTGAATTAAAAAACAAACAAGGCACAAACTAGTAACCAATTTAGCATAAATTTACATTGTTTATTAAAAACATGTTCATGGGGGAATTAAAAAAACATTTTTCCTACTCATTGAGGGGAGTGTGTGTGCAAAATCTCAAGTTCCTACAATGAATGGTTAGGGCTGAGCGAAGTCTGGATACATAGATAGATACATATAAATGTCAGAGCAATTGAATAACCTAAACCCGGCAATAAACCAGTGTTGTGGGTAGCGGTGATTAATAAGGATTCGTAATCTTTCATCTAATAAAAATAAATAAAAGAATGTATTGAAAGAAACTTTCGTTATTGGTTGCATTCCTCTAAATATTTAAACTTTGACTATTTTTGTTTGCATTTGTCCGTTCATGCTTCGAGAACGCGTGTTGTGTTTTGAGTTAATCAAAACAAAAGAGTTGCTCGTCGGGGATAACATACCCAGCCCTTCAAAGCATTTCTCGAAACAATGGGAGTACTTGATAATGTCCATCTCTTCTCCAAGTTGAATGGCTTTACATGGTTTCAGTAGTAAAGTATAATC
The DNA here is from genome assembly GCA_006491835.1 of Architeuthis dux. Taxonomy (NCBI): domain Eukaryota; kingdom Metazoa; phylum Mollusca; class Cephalopoda; order Oegopsida; family Architeuthidae; genus Architeuthis; species Architeuthis dux. The sequence continues at coordinate 422,183 of VCCN01003593.1, read as the reverse complement.
CTTGACCAGACCTATTCGAAGAGGTGGATCTATGCCTTTCCCAAGAGTATTAGTGCAAAGTGAAAATGAATCAACTCAGCCAGAATTTTAACTCAGTTCCATTTTGTGTGCTGTTAACCGTCAGGCCAACTCTGCGTCTCCGTTTTAATTTAAAACTAATACAAAATCATCGTATGTCAATTTACAGAACGGGTTTCATCTTAAGTGAAGTGAATTTAGATAACCTAAATTATTTTTGCATCCAAATAACCCCCAAAACAAAAACTAAACAATTGTTCATATTTAAATAAAAAAAAGGTTTCGTTGATTTTTAAGTGTATTAATGTTTCCAATGGAGGTGAGGAGTTGCGAACAGAATTCGAGTTTCGTCTGAGCCTGCTTACGTTCACTTTCCACTAATGCCCTTGGGAAAGGCACGAATCTCTCCCCCAGCTATGAGTAAATAGCAGGGCAGTTTGGTCCCTTTAGCAGTTCATCTAAGAGAAGGTACTCTGAAAGAAACACAAACCAAGAGTGAAGTCTCTAAGGCTGACTGGTAGTAAACTAACTATCCTTTCTAGCAACTCCGGCAAACCAAAATGGCCGCCAATTGTCACCAAGGCTGCCAGCGCTGGGTTTTACGATATCTGTTTGGGTTTCTGTTCAAGTTTTTCCACTCATTATAGTTTCTCAGGCGTTTTATTATTTGAATCTGTAGAATAGCAACCGGAAACGATTTTTTCTTAACTCACAGTATTTCACATTATACGAACTTTGCACTAACCTTCATATTATGTATCCAAATAGGTTTGTTAAATGTATACGAAATTTGCGTATATATATTTTTCAAAATATGAGTTTCGTCAGATTTATTTGCTTTTACGTTATAAAACAAACAACTTTTCTGTAAGACTCAAAACAGCTAAGAATTATAATGAAATGATCTCAATCTTTGAAGATTTCGATGAATAGTAATGAAATCAAACTTAAGAAATATTTATTTGTAACATTATGTAGTAGCTGACTAGTAACTGTTAATAAATAGGTACAAATAATTCATTTTAAAACTGCCCTATTGAGTTATATGTTATGTATTTCTGTATGTTTAGATAATCTGGGTTTATTTGAGCGCGGCGTCTTGTTTTTTTTGTTGAACAGCTGCTGGCGGCCCTGGTCTCAGAGTAGTACTAGAAAATGACCTTGGAGGTCGAGAGAGTGGGATCCTCCCCGAACAACGACCCTCAATTTCTTTCGCTCGGGTTTCACAGCCACAGACATCACCAGATAGATGGTCAACAAACAATGTTTCCAAATAAACATAACATAAAGTAATTTGAGTTAATGAAAATATCCCGAGTTTTAAAATATCGATGATTGGAAAAAATATCACAGAAAACATTAAACACATATCCCATGTCTCAAATATCCATACACTATTAAAATGTCCTCTGTCACAAATATCATTTGTATACATGAAATTTAAAATATATTCTCTGTCTCAAATATACCCCAAATATTAAAATATTCGATCACAAATATCCATAAAAGATCCCCTTGTACGAATATTCATGAAATATAAAAGAATATCTGCTATCATAAATATCTAAAAAATATATAAATATATCCTGTCACAAATATCCATTAAATATAAAAATATCCCCTGTTACCAATATCTATAAAATATTAAAATATCCCGTCACAAATATCCATAAATCATAAATATATCCCTTGTCACAAATATCCATGAAATTCAAATATATCACCATCACAAATATTCCCTATCACAGATTTCTATAGAATATTAAAACATCCTTTGACACAAAAATCCATAAAATATTAAAATATCCACTGTCGTAAATATCCATAATATATAAAAATATCCGTCAGAAATATCCACAAAATATTTTTTAATTTTCTTGTCACAAAATTGATGAATGTAGAATATATCACTGCAAACGTTGAAAAAAATAAAAATCCATTGTTGTCATAGCCGTTGAGAGCGTTCCTTTACAATTTACTAATTATGGATAATCAAACGATTCTTTAATTGATTATCAAAGACAAGTCTGGTTAGTCAATAGAAACCGTCACATGACCAACGTCTTTTGGCAGCATGCCGTGTTGGAAGGGATCAATAAGCAACAATTAGAAAAAGGGGTGATCAATGAATAAGTTACTTCACTCGCCTTTTGTTGGGCACTGATCTCTAAAAACAGTCGACATTTTCTAAAGGAACAAGCGTGAATGCTGCCGGACACAAATTAAGGAACCAATTTAGCATAAAATACACTGAAAATTACGTCCCCACCCACATAAAACATATTTTGGGGAGAATTTCCAAAAACCAAAAAGAAATGTTTTTCTAGACATATTGGGTAAATATTTCAATTTTCAGCCGTCTAGCTGCATTGGTGCGGCTTGTACGCGTGATACATACATAGCCAACCAACCAGCTAGACTAGCTTATGAACTGAAGAAACCTATGTTGACAGTTTTAGTTGACCTTTTTACGTTCATCCTAATTTGAGAATCGATTCTCACCGAAGGCTTACTCTTTAATTTCGATAGCACTGTTATTCGTTGCCATAGAAACAGTGTCCCGAATTAATAAGTTGTAAAAAAAATGAAGGTAAAAACTAATTCAATAAAAAGTCGTGTGTTACAATACTTTATCCAATACTAATAAAGACTGATTTAACATTAAAATAATTCTTTAAAAAAGCTTGTATGATCATCGTTTCATTTTTTATTCCGTTTGGCCTGCAAGACATGAAAACATTTCTAATCCTGCCCGCCTCCCATAAAGTATGCCGACCCCTGATTAGAACATAGCCATGCACATATCACATGTGTAACTTACACGTTGAGTTGTTTTAATTGTGGAACTTTATATGTACCATCATCATCAGCCATTATAAGTCCACTGCTGGACAACGGCCTTTCCCATCTCCTTCCATGACGACCTATCTTGTGCTAACCTCTGCCAAGTCTTACCGGCAAACTTTTCTATCTCGTCTCTCCATCTTGTATCTGGTCTTTTCCTATATGCTATGGGCACCAATCGGTTAGTCTCCCCCCATCTATTGTCATCTCTTCTTGCTAGGTGGCCAGCCCATCTCCACTTTTGCTGCTTAATTAGTTGTATAATATCTTTCACTCTAGTCCTACCTCTGATCCGTGTTGATCTTTTTCTATCTTAGAGTTATCCCTAGCATTGCTATTTACATGGCTCTATGTACTATTCTGTATCCCTTGAAATATGGATATTACGCAGTGCTTAAGATGTACATGTCCACGGCCTCGAGCTAGTTTGGGATAATTAAAGTAAATACCACACGGTATTCTTTGTGCATATTTCGACTCTCAATCTCTTTTTCTCTCTCTTATTTCATTCACTCTCTCTCTTTATCTCTCTGCCTCTCTGTTTTTCCTCATTCTCTCTCTTTCTCTTTCTTTCTTTTTTCTTTCCTCTTCTCTACTTATCTCCTTCTTTCTCTCCCGCCCTCTTTCTTTATCTTCTTCTGTTTCTTTCTCTCATGTTATTTTTCTTTCTCTCGTTGTATATCTCTTCCCTTCTCCCCATCTCTCCGTCTTTCTCTCTTTCACTCTCAATTTCTCCTTTCTCTCCCTTTTTGTTGTCTCTTTTCCCTTTCTATCTCCGCTCTCATTCTCTATCTTTTCATCTCTCTCCTCTCTCATTCTCTCTCTCTCTTTCCATCTCTCTCTATTGCTTTCATTTTCGCCTTATCAAATGCGCAGTTTATTGCATTAAATTTCAGTTCAGCAATATGATCACTTTTCTTTCTGTTGAGAAAATCTATATGTTTCGACAGCAAATTCTTCTTCTGATTTCACAGAGTGGAAACCGTGTTTTCTTTTGTTATCAATGCTAAACTAATTCATTAAAGATTGTCAGCACCAGCTGAGATACGCTCTTCGTCCTCGATCGACAGTTCCCACTTGTCATCGGTTCTGTCACATGTCAGCCGAAGAAGCAGCAGCAAGACATGAGCCGTCATGCAAAACCTGACATCCACGCTAAGTAAAGTTCGCAATATGTTTGACCCTACAGCTCAGAGGCAAATCCTGCACGCCGACCCATTGAAGCAGACGTCACAAACAGCCATTTGGTACCTTTCCAAACAGCTTTCTTTCTGCGAGACCATCAGCACCCGCCATCGACTTGGTGGCTTTAGCCACACAGCTAAACTTTCTGACATTGAAGCTAGTGATCCGTGTTCTTGCTGCCAAATAGCGGGAGACCCGTGGGACCACCACCAGCCAGATGGCGCAACGTCATCGTTGATGGTAATTTCGTACTCCCGGGACCCCCGTATTTCGGTAGGCCGAGCCGCCCGGCAACCAACCCTACATGTAGCTATTAACTACTTTCACGGTCACACCATCGTTTTCTTCAACCGACATCTTGTGTTTTTCCCCGACGCGCTGTCATCTTTGTATTATTTGCTCGCAATGCAACGACAAGGCAATGATTGTTTTAGATCTCCTTGCTTTTTCCCCATTGCAATCATTATTTGGATAATGATTCTGGCCTGCTTCCAAGGCTGTCACTATTGAAATTGCATGCTAATGACATTAATATACACATTTATTCTACTTTATACATTGTATATTCCGTATATTGCAGCAATATTGATGGACCGCTATAATAAATTTCATATTTATAATTAAAATATACACTATTAAATTGGAGCTGGTATGGTAATAGTATAACGAAGACTAAGCTATATACAATTTTACCACCTAACACCCCAAAAAGAAGTGGGGGGAAAAAACAAAAGAAATATAAACGTAGCCTTTTTGTTTGTGAATAATAAAACACTTTACAAGGTATTGGAATGACGTAAAAGAGACGAGCAGGTTTTTCTAAGGAGGTACGAGATTGCGTAATGGTTATGAAAACGGAATCATCAAAACGAGTTTGAGTACCAGCTGAGGTTGCTTGTGTTTACTTAGCACTGATACCCTTGGGGGAAGGCATGAATCCATTTTTCCTTACAATCTATCCCAACGCCAGAATGTCTCATCACTGACATATCACAATGGTTGATGGTGAAGAGTGATGGTGAATACTCAAGCAGTAGTTACAGTAAACAAACACACCGGTTGTCGACTTTAGCATGGACCAGTCGCAGGTTTGAAAAGTACATTTATAGTATCGCTCAAAAATAAGCACAAAATAATAAATAAGTATTACTCTGTTGTCAAAAATATGTTTTCGTAGCGGCAATATATTCATATTTTTGGTAACAAAGTAGTATTTGGTCATAAATAATAGCTGATAATATCCGTTTTGATTGCGTAATGTTCCACTAGAAATAATAAAATACTGCTATGTTTGGTTTAGAAGAAAATTAACTTTCTATAAAATAGTGGTAGGAGTGTACTTATTTATGGGCGATACTGTATATCTGGTTTCTACATTTGTATGACAGATTTTATACATACATTTATCAGAACGACGCAAAATTCGCGACGTCATCTTCTGTACAAGGTTAGGGTGATCTTCGAAGTGTCTTTGAACTTTAATTAGCTCTTTATTACTTGTGCAATCAGTCAACTGTCAGAAGTTGTTTACAAACATTAGGAACATTTCTGAGGTTAGTTAAATGGATTCCACATGCATTTGTACAAAGGAAAATCGGTCAACACTTGTTATTATTGGTTGACGTAGAAAATGTCATTTTAGGATAAAACAGTGACTGGGGATGAGAAATGGATTCATTACAAGAAACCAAAATGAAGAAAATCGAGGCTACATAAAAGGTGGGTGAGAATAAACTCCCTATTGTAAATTGTTAATAACTTTATTATTTATTGGTCGATTGTAGTCTTCACTTTAAATCATACAATAGTAGTATTTGCCTGTTGTGTTTAAATCAACGTGAGCACCGGAGTTGTCCACCAATTTTGGTATGGTCTCGATATACCATTGCAGGAAGTTCAGTGGTATGTTGGTCATAACATGTCGAATGCGCTCCTCCAGTTGATCACGGGTTTGTGGTTTGGTGCGGTACACCTCCTCCTTCGCCCACCAACACAGGAAGAAGTCACGGGGAGTAAAGCCAGGGCTTCGTGTTGGCCATTCATTCTAATAAGGAGTTAATTCTCACCCACACTGTGCATGTGGGCATTTCAAATCTCAACCTAACGGGACTCCACTAGGGGAAAAGTTCTTATCTGTGATTAGTGGGATTCAAAGTGAATTCTTTTTAACAAATTGCTGGGATCTGGAGAAAATGTTACGGTCCAAAGCTACAGCGAACATTTAGCTCGTTTGAATAAAGCAATGTTTCCAAATAAACAAGACATAACATAATTTGAGTTAATGAAAATATCCCCGAGTTTAAAAAAAATCGATGATTGGAGAAAATATCACAGAAAACATTAAACACATATCCCATGTCCCAAATATCCATACACTATTAAAATGTCCTCTTATGTTCTTATCTGTGATTAGTGGGATTCAAAGTGAATTATTTTATAATAAATTGCTGGGACCTGGAGAAAATGTTACGGCCCAACGCTACAGCGAACATTTGGCTCGTTTGAATAAAGCATTAGAACAGAAAATATCTTTTTCTGGGCAAAGAAGTCGACCGGTGATATTGCTGCATTACAACGCCTGTTCTTGTGTGGTAAATGCAACGCAGCAAACGGCCATAGGCCTGGGACGGGAAGTTCTTCTACATGCAGAAAATTCTGAAAACTTGCCTCCTTCATGATATCACTTGCTCCCCTCCATGCAATATCCTTGGCAGTTCAGTGGTTCCAACAAATTGGGAAAATCGAAAATTTCCCCAAAGATTTATAGAATCACAACCAGAAACATTCTTTTATATGTACACACTTTAATTGGAAGGTGGCCTAACGTAATAGAAAGCCAGGGAAAATACTTTCATTACTGAATAATAATGCTATGAATTAATATGAATTTAATATTTTGTCCAAAAATGTCAGAAACTTTTGTATCTCGCTAATAATACTGAACAAAGGATTTCAAATATCCACAATAAATTAAACTGAACTGAAGAAAAGCACTACACGATTTTATGACTTTTCATTTTGGTTCAATAGTCTGACCATTCAGTTAAATTCCCCGGTAATAATATTCGGGGTGTGGCTCACTAATTATCTACTATTTCTCGACTCTTTACGAGTGAAAGTTCATTATTTGCTATTCGCTTTCATGGCCAGAATACTTTTTCTATGGGTGGGGCAATTGGTTCGGGCTTATGGGCCTGGAATTTTGTCTTTTTTAAATTTTATTGCAATAGGCCACAAGAAAATGCTTTTAATTCAAAGGCTGAAAAAAGAAAGAATGGTTGACAGACTAACAATAGTGTTGATTTTATATAAGAATAGAATAACTGTTAACTAGAATTTTAAAGTTATGTAAGCTTTTATTGTTGGGCGTTGATAAAACTATTCATTTATGTATAGATATGTACATACATATTTATATGTAAATATATACACACAGATGTATGTGTAGATATATGCTTACATAATTATGTGCAAATATATGCATATAGATTTATGTGTAGAAATATGCATATATATTTATGTGTAGATATATACATACATATTTATGTCTAGATATATACATACAGATGTATGTGTAGATTTATACATATAGATTTATGTGTAGATATATACATGGGGATTTATATGTAGATACTTTCATACAGATTTATGTGTGGATATATGCATGCAGATTTATGTGCAGATATATAGATAGGGATTGATGTATAGATGTATACTTACAGTTATATGCAAATAGATTTGTGTAGATATTAATAACATAAGTCATGGCTGGTATTATGCAGCCGTTGTATACTTTACGCTTTTGCCAATGTGCCTAAAGCGTAGAGTATACAACGGTTGCATAATACCAGCAGTGTTGCAGATTCAACAAATATTTTCACGCTAGTTTGACTGCCATCTTTTAAATTGCCAGAAATGGCCAAAAACCACCAAAAAGAAGCTAAAAATGATCGAAGATAGCCAAATAATGGCCAAAATGTTTTGGGCGAAAACGCGGTAAATCTAGCGCGAAACGCGGTAAATTGGCAACATTGAATACCAGCCATGACTTATGGCTGCGAAACATGGAAATTAACCAAACGAGCTGAAAACCAACTCAGAATAGCACAGAGAGCCATGGAAAGAGCAATGCTATGGATAACTCTAAGAGATAGAAAAAGATCAACATGGATCAGAGAGAGGACTAGAGTGAAGGGTATTATACAACTAATTAAGCAGCAACAATGGAGATGGGCCGGTCACCTAGCAAGAAGAGATGACAATAGATGGAGGGAAAGACTAACCGATTGGTGCCCATGGGACAGTAAACGAAATAGGAAAAGACCAGATACAAGATGGAGGGACGAGATAGAAAGGTTTGCCGGTAAGACTTGGCAGAGGTTAGCACAAGATAGGTCGTCATGGAAGAAGATGGGAAAGGCCTTTGTCCAGCAGTGGACTTATAACGGCTGATGATGATGATGATGATGATTAATAACATATGTTTAAATGAAAAAATGATGCCTCGATACACTCTTTTTAAATATCCATATACATAGATATAAGCGTGTAAGTGTTGAATCGTCTTTAAATAACAATTCTTGATCATACATATATTTATTGAGATTGATATTTCATTGAGGCAATATTTTATAGATTGCCTCGAGCCTGGATGATCAAATGGTCTTTGAACCATTGTTCTGCAGGCAGCACTCGAAATCTTTTCGTGTTTTCTTTTCAGCTTTTGATTTTGGGTGTGAACGAAATAATTTGATGCTGTTTGTTTATTTTGTCTTAAAGCAAATACATTCTTGTGGACCAGCAGTAACAGATGCTTTATAGAAATCGGATGACATTCAGTTGGGTGGTTGAAAAGGATCTTTTAATGAAGAACCAACCCGACTTCCACTTTGTGTGGAAACAAAAAAAGGATTTTCTTTTCTCAAAATAGAATGACGAAAAAAGGATTGTAGGAAAGAAATAGCCAAAGAACTTCGGTAGAACTGCAAACATCAAGCAATACCCGGCAATCACCTATCAGAGCAATGCAGACGTGGGTATGGATCGTCAGTCTCAAGGGGGGTTATATATCGATTTTTACTGGGCGAATTAAACAGTCCTGAAATCCAATGTTTCGTTGTCTTTAAATATTAGGTTCATACACAAGTTTACCGCATTTCTTGGCAAAATATGTTATTCATATAAATTCACAGCGTCATTGTTTAGTCATCAAAGTATTTTCCCTGACCTTCTATGACCTTATACCACCTTTCAGATATTAAGTTGATGCAAATGTGTCCACCATTTCTTTGGACAAAATCTTTTAATCTTATAAATTCATTATTCAGTCGTCAATATGTTTTGCCTTTGCTTTCTATGAACGTACACCACCTTTCAGCTAAATTATGTATTCAATCATAAAAGAACGGTTTTTATTCGATTAATTCTACAAGGAATGTTATTGATATAGTTAAAACTGGAACTGACTAAACAAAAAGTGTTGCAAGGCATGAAACAAATGATAATCTGAAGGTGACAGATCTGGAGAATACTCAGGGTCAGATGAATATAAGTAATTAAGCAGGCGTGGAGTGCTTCATTTTTATGTGTTTAATACCGCAGTTATGGGCAAGGAGAAAGATTTGATTGATTTTGATATGAAATTTTTATGGCCAGAATATTAGATCAGATAAATTCTGAAACGTCATGGCCTGTGGGCTGCTCACATTCAGCTGTGGTGGGTACCCATCGGCAGTGTTGCGAAGAGAGAAAATCACCAACCGCCAATAAGGAATCGGGCAGCTAAGACTTATCGATGCAAGAAGTGAATGGAGACTTTCTCGCTAATCACGAGCCAATAGAAGGGCTACTGGGGCACACATTGCAGATAGCTTTAATCGAGATGAAGGAAGGAATACATTACAGCATACAGTAGATCGATCCCAGTTACGTATGGGGCTGCGTAGCCGCATGCTAGTCAGAGTACCCATGCTAATCAATGTCTATCACCAATAGCTTCTTCAATAGGTACACAATCATCGGAACTGGACCATGTATCAATCGAAGAAGGTCGTCTGGTCCAACCAGTCTTGCTTTCTCCTGAATAAGGTGGACGGTAGGGAACCACATGGTCCTATCATTCATGTGGAAGATATTTGTCGCGTACCACCTACTTCAATATCAATGAAGACTCGTACTCCCCTTCATTACAACAGTCTTCTACGGTGGCATCTTTTAGCAGGACAATGCGCCCTGTCACATTGCGCAGGAATGGTTTCAGGAACATAAAGAAAACTTCATTGTGTTGCCATGACCTCCAAACTCCCCATATCTCAATCGCATTGAGCATATCCAGGATGTGTTGGTCCAACAACTCTGCAGAATCTTCACCAGCAATTATAGGAATTTTCTGCTAACACCCTGGCTTCATGGCACCAGATCCCAGAGAAATCTTTAGAGGTCTTGAATAGTCCATTCCTGATCGGGTAATAGATATTTTGCGGGCTGACGCCTTATTAGGCAGGTGGTCACAGTGTTTTGGCTCACCAGTGTAAATATTACATTAATTTGTTTCGTTATGATTAGAGTCTGTTACAAATCTATTGGAATCCAAATATTAGAAATTGATAATACACCGTCCGATGCCCTTGTTACTCGCCTGCGTGCATTTCTAATGACCCTGAATATTCCATTATCAGAACCATAAACTAGACTCCTCCGCCCCGACCTTCGCCCTATCCATCCAATCGCACCACCCACGTCCATCAATCGATGAACCCCTGCGGCAGACCTGATAACAAACAATAATATATGGAAAAGTCAGCCTGATCCTAATTCTATTAATGGATCTAATTATTAATTGATATGTTAAAGGTTTGCAAGCAGGAAGAACGCATCTGCTCTGAGAGAAGGCGATGAGAAAGCGGGGAGGTCGCAATGCGTCACTGGGGAAATACGACTTGATCATCTGAAGCGGGCACTGATCTGGGTTCAAGACATTTCTGCCAAATATGTATATGTTTATTTATGTAAGAGAATGTAGAGAGAGGGCATTCTATTAGGAATTGCATGCGAGTGGACAGTTCACATACATCGAACAATCAACGTACTTCATGTATTCTAAGTCCTGATATCAAACATTGTGTATGCGAAAGTAACTCACGAACCAGCACGCACACACAAACACACACACACACACAC
>VCCN01003593.1:334654-348923 GCA_006491835.1 Architeuthis dux | reverse complement strand
TCTCTTCAGGAAAAGTCAGAAGCCGCAGGGGGCCAAATCCGGGCAGTAGAAGGAGGCGCGGGTGGGGGGCAGAACTGAGTGATGCGATGCTTCACCAAAAATCCCTGCACGTGGATGTGAAGAGTGATTCGCTCGTTCTTTGTGAATGCGATGTTCGCACAGTACATTCCCCCCACGGGTGAGTGTCTGTTCACACATGCACAGCAACGTCCCTCTGATTGTTTGCGAAGTTACATCAATGCTGCGCAAGCGATTCTCTAGATATTCAAAATGGCTGGATACTTTATAGACAGACCTTATATGTATATACATATGCATTTATCACATGAAAAATGTAACTATATAACCAGCATATTGATCAAATATTGTATAACATTGTGCTTATTATAACCAAATAATGTATATCATTGTCATTTTTAACATTTTATTAACAAGGATTTCTTTCATTTGGGAAAGTACAAAGTCACAAATCATAAAAATGTATATTATTAGTACAGCAAATTATTGCCTTCATGATGGTTGCAAAATGGTTGCAGACAAAATCGAACATTTTCTTTTATTGCATCTTTACTTTGAAATCAACGCATTGTGCATTAAATGAATTCACTGTGCATGTGAGTCTTTCTATGCTTATAATAATTCCGATGGGCGCCATTTTACTTCTGATTTGGTTTTTTCAAATTAAGAACATTACATATAAGCGCATGAACAAAAGTTGATTGATGACGTCTTAACACAATTATTCCCCAGTGCAGAATGCGCGCACTTAATTCTGTGTAGAGTTAAGACCTTAAAAGAATTCTCTTTTGAATCATTTTGCCATTTATCCATAGAGCATCTTCTTTGCATTATTTACTCCGAATTACAAGTTGTTCTCGGAGAACTGTAAAAAGATGAAAATCTTAAAATGCATTAATGGATGTTATTTTAAGAAGAAAAGTCTCGAAGAAAGAAAAAGAAAGATCTTTCTTTCTTTCATTACCGCTTAAGTTCACAAATAAGATTAGCAGACTGATAAAACAGGTCTGGTTAGACATTCAATAGAAACCGTCACGTGACCAATGTCTTTTGGCAGCATACCGTGTTGGGGATGATCAATTAAATAAATTGGAAAAAAGGGGTGATCAATGAATAAGTTACTTCACCCACATTTTGTTGGGCAGTGATCACTAAAAAAGTCTGAATTTACAAAAAAACAAAAAAAGACAACCAAAAACAAGCGTGAATGCTTCCGGACACAAAGCAAGGGATCAATTTAGCATGAACTTACATTGAAAATTGAACCCCCACTAAAACCTATTTAGAGGCGGGATTTTAAAAAACAACAACAAAAAAACGTTTTTCTATATATAATAAGGAGTAAATGTTTAAATTTTCAGCCCTCTAGCTCCATTGGTGCAGCCTGTACGTGTGATACATACATCCATAGCCAGACAGCCAGACCAACTTAAAAACTGAAGAAACCTATGTTGACAGTTTTGTTGACAGCTTTGGCTGATGGTTTCTAATATACTCAATTCAACCATTAGAGAAGAAAGATTTCTAAAGAAAGAGGATCGTCAGTCATTGTTGAATTAAATGTCCCAGAAATCATTACAAATACAGAACGTTCTTTGCTTGTTTAAATTTTCCAGCCTTTATTGCAAATATTTCAGAGTGGAAAAGCCAAGAATATAAATTTTGAGAGATGCTAAAAGGGTTTTGTTCAGTTGTTCAAAAACAGAAATAAGTGAACACTTTTATATCATGCGGCTGTTAAAATTGTTTCTGTTTTAGATAGCCATGAGTATTGAAGATTTTATTCAACTCAAATGTTTAACACGAATTTACCATGTAGCCTAACATCATAAATCTTATATAACATAACACAATCTAGTTATCCTATGCTGTAGATAAACTAAGTTACTGCAAAAGTTCCCAGTGCTTTCTTTTATATAATGTCAGGGAAATCTTAGAAGTTTCTCATTAGTTTACTCAACTCTGTAATGCTGTAGATAAACTTAGTTACTGCAAAGGTTCCCAGTGCTTTCTTTTATATAATGTTAGGGAAATCTTAGAAGTGTCTCATAAGTTTACTCAACTCTGTAATGCTAGTGCATTCAGGTAACTTTAGTAGATACTTAACCAGACTTACAGAAATTCAAAAGCTAGGAAAAGGAATTCCTCATAAACCCACTGAAAGGAATATCGGTCAGCGATTAAATACTTTATTTTTTATTAGATTTAACTAGTTTTTACCTTCATCCTAATTTTAGTTGTTTTTATACAACTTATTAATTCGGGCCACTGTTTCTATGGCAACGAATAACAGCGCGATAAACAACTAAAATTAGGATGAAGGTAAAAACCAGTCAAATTTAATAAAAATAGTTTTACAGTACTTCATCCAATAATAATAATAAAGATTGATTAAATACTTGTCTTTTTGTTATCATTTTTTACACAAGATTGTCACTGCCGAGGACAAACGAATTTATTACGAGAATCAAGCACGAGGGAAACTGTGTGTTTGGTGGGTTTCAAAGGGAATTTTTATCATGAATTCCAGGACAATCTTCAACATCTTAACCCGAACAGAATCTTTGGGGAGAAAACGTATTCTGTGTGTTTGGTGTGATTAAAAGGGAATTTTTATCATGAATTCCTGGAACTTGGACACACTGTTTTGGCCCAACACTGCAACGAGCAATTGGCTCATTTTAATGACATATTAAAATAGGGAAATATTTTTCAGGCTAGTGACATCTAACAGTTGCATGACAATCCTTATCTTTGAGTTGCAAATGCTAGGCAGCAAACAACCACGGAGCTGGGACGGTAAATTCATCCAGATGTGGCGCATTCTCCAGACCTGTCACTTTCCTAATATCACTTGTTTCGCTTCATGCACTACTTCTTGTCTGATCAGTGGTTCCAAAAAAAATCAAGTTATTGAAAAATTTATCGAAGAAATAATCGAAGCAAAACCGGAGTCGATCTTTTATGATGGAATACACAATTTATTTTGAAGGTGGTATAAGTTCTTAGAAAGCCAGTGCATACGAGGTGTGACTATTAAATAACGAGCGAATGTAAGTCGAGCCACAGCGCGCATGTGGTATACAATGACCAATGGGTAAGCATAAAAAACCCTGGATGTTTCAATCCGCTCGCGTCATCAGTTCGCTGTCACGCTTCGCCTCGACGCGTCGTGGAAATAGTCAGTGCAAAAATCGAGCGACGCATCAATTTGCCATTTTTGGTGAAACTGAAGTTAGCATACGAAAAGATTCGGTAGCCGTTTTGGCCACCGAATCTTTTCGTATGCTAACTTCAGTTCATGGGGAAGAATGCATGTCATGTGCACGTGTGTTCGAGTGGCACAAGAGATTGTGTGAAAGTCGTGAGGGTGTCGATGGTAATGAACGTTGTGGACACCCATGTACGCCAAAAACCGACTCTTTAATGATGGAAAACATTTTAGCAATCTATCTGATAGTGAGTCGTCAATCATTTCGTGTTTCTTTTTTTAACATTCTTGTCGGATTATTAGCTTGCATTGGTGTCCGAAATACATTGTACAGTATCGTCTATCAGTTTTATTAGGTTATTACACATGAAATGTCTTCTTTTTTTATCATAGAGAATAATGCTGTGAGTGAAAAGATTTACTAAAGTAATCAAATGTTTTGCCGATTGAATATAAATTATTTTTTTCTAACATTTTGCAAGAGATGGCGCTAGGAACTTTTGCATCAAAATTTGTTTGTAGACATACTATTATTAACAGGTCTCGCCAGGCTGTCACCAGTGAGATAACTTCAGATTTGTTAGCAGTGGTGAACGCTACTGTTGAACAGTTTATATAAGCACAGTGAGAAAGAGCATAATATTTCATGTTATTTTTTACGGTATATAAATCAGTAAACCCTCTATTTAACGGACTAATAGGAGAAAGTGATGTCCGTTAATGTCGAAAGACCGTTAAATTCGAATGTAACCTAGGAGGCCATTTTCTTTTTGCCAATTTTTATTTTTAATGTAAAATAAGCTTTAAAACAATATGCAATATCGTACAATATAAAATTATTGAATTATAATAATAGAATATTCATGAAAAAGTCTGTTAAATCCGTAATCCAGTATACCGGGGTTCGTTAAATCGAGCGTATGCAGTTTCTGCTCATCACACAAGAAATAAATTATTCTCTCAAGATAAGAAAATGAATAAGAAAGCAGATTTATACAGAGGAAGCCGATAATTATGATCACATATAATCTTATCAAACGGTTATTAGTATCAAATTCAGTCGGTCCCAAACGCTTTAAAGTGATCACAATTAGCGGTTTCCTCTATATATCCTTCGTTTAATGTTATCAGTCGCTTATTCTTATCTAAAACACAGTCCCAAAGTGACCACAATAAGCGATTTCCTCTATATATTTTTCGTTTAATGTTATCAGTCGCTTATTCTTATCTAAAACACCCTGTCTCAAAGTGATCACAATAAGCGGATTCCTCTGTAATTTACAATTTAAAGACAGTCTTGAAACGTTTCGTTAGGCATGCCAGGTACGAGACATTTTTGTCAAGATATCGAGAGCAAGAAGAAGTGGATTCATGCCTTTCCAAGGGTGTTAGTGCGAAGTGAACATAAGCGTAATTGTTTTGTATATGTCCACCCGAAGATAATGTCGATATTTAATCTTTTTATGTTGTTAATTGTAACCACAATCCTAACTCTAAACACCAACCCTAACACTAACTCTAACACTAACTCTAATACTTACCCTAACACTAACCCTAACACTAACCCTAAACCTAATACTTACCCTAACACTAACCCTAAACCTAATACTTACCCTAATACTAACCCTAATACTAACCCTAACACTAACCCTAAACATTAACCCTAATACTAACCCTAACACTAACCCTAACACTAACCCTAAACCTAATACTTACCCTAACACTAACCCTAATACTAACCCTAACACTAACCCTAAACACTAACCCTAATACTTACCCTAACACTAACCCTAAACCTAATACTTACCCTAACACCAACCCTAACCCTAAAAACTAACCCTAATACTTACCCTAACATTAACCCTAACGCTAACCCTAAACACTAACCCTAATACATACCCTAACACTAACCCTAACACTACCCTAGACACTAACCCATAATTATATACTTTGTAGTAAAATTTATTAAAGACAGTTTCAGAGTTCAGAGTTGTCTGCTTTCATTTGTGCCGTAACAGTTTAATAGCAGCAGCAGCTAATCGTATCTACCGTTTTGATGAACCTATTCCAAACAATTACAGCCAAAATTCGAACATAGTTCGCTACCTCCGTTTTCCATTCTAATAACCATTACGCCAACCCTCACCTCTTAATTTTAAGGTCACCATAAAATAACAAAACAGAAATCTCTGCACAACGGAAGCCCAGAACGCTGCACATTTTCAAGTTGCTTCTAGTAAGTGTGTTATTCTTCTGTTTTGGTGGGCCTTCTGTCGCCACGGTTACCACAACTTCCGGTATAACACACGTCATCTCAATGCTTCCAGAGTCACGTGACTGCTCACCTCTCAACAACAACAAAAAGACAAAAACCAACGAAGAAAAGCGCATCCACATTTGTCGTAACCCGGAGCCTTCTTCTTACCCACATCATTTCTAATTGATGAAGTTTTGAGGATTGCTAATCATAGTGCACATGTTTCCAGATAAATGTTTCCAACCCGCTTCTAATAATTAACTGCAAATTTCGAGTATCGCAATGCGTCAAGGGTGTCTTTAAATATGTTGTTTGATGTTGGTTGAACAGTGCTGGTCTCCTGTGGCTGCTGAAGGCGCATTAGCTGTGAACTGAGTGTCTTCTATCTGTCTATTGATTACCCTTTTAGATCCGTTTCATTCGGTTTTCTTCGCGTCTTGATTAAAAAACAAGTCATTTGTTCGCTTCATCAGACCAATGTCTTTTCAACAAGCGACTATTGATAGACACCGTGTGATGAGCAGACGCTCGCGTTCTTGTTTTACTTTTGTTTCACCTTTTGTTTCAGCTTTTGTCTTGCTTTCTATTTTGTTTTCTAAGCCAGGTGCATTAAAGCCGTGAGGAATTCGCAGCTGTTCCTGCCAACTGCCAACCATTTTAAAACTAAATATGCGCTTATCACTTCGTTCAAATCTTCAGATCAGTCTGACTCCCGAAGTCAAAACCACAGATCAACCAAATAGCCTGGGGAAATTCGGAGCTCAGTAATAAATGAACGAAAACAGTCATTTTTTGCTTTATTTCTGTTTCTTCCCCCTTTTTTAGAAACCGTCAAGCAAAACTGTCAACATAGGTTTCTTCGGTTTTCTAGTTGGTCTAGCTGGCTGGATGGCTATGTATGTATCACGTCTACAGGTCGCACCAATAGAGCTAGACGGCTGGAAAATTACATATTTACTCCTTATTTTTCAAACCTACACCCTCAAATAGGTTTTTAGCGGGGTTCAATGCAAGTTAATGCTAAATTGGTTACTCAGTTTGTGTCAGGCAGCATTCACGCCTGCTTTTTGAAAATTCAGACTTTCTTTTAGTGATCACTGCCCAACAAAAGGCGACAGAAGTAATTTATTCATTGATCACCCCTTTTTCCGATTTCTTTAATTGATCACCTCCAACACAGCATCCTTTCCAAACGACGTTGGTTACACGACGGTTTCTATTGAGTGACTAACCAGACCTGATTCTTTTTGGATTTTTTCTCAAATTTCCTAAAGGATGTGACAAAAAGAAGGAAAAACAAGACTAGGAGTTAATTTAGCGTGGGCAAATGAAAACATCTCTATTTATACCCATATTTATTTTCGAAGTAATTGTACATGCTGAAGCGAGTGATGGCGTAGAGGTTTGTATACGTGTGTGCGTGCATGTAGACAGAGAAGTGTTGGGAAATTCAGAAGTTTATATTAGCTTGGCAGAAGGACAAATTGGTAAAAATACAGGGTAGAAAAATTGAGCTGTGCTAATATTTAAAACAGGGACGACCTTCAAAATCAGCATCCATATATCCTGTTTTTATATCCTGGCTCGAACGCTAACCACTGGTGTCCGTTGGGAATACACAACTATCTCAGTGTTCGTTGGGAATACACAACTATCTCAGCCACGAAACAGGCATCTACACATGTAAGTATGTTTCAATACTTGAATACTATTGGGTTGTTGTTCAATTATAAAAATACCTCCTACCCACGGTCAAAATACAGGATAGAAAAATTGAGCTGTGCTAATCTTCAAAGAAAGGACAACCTTCAAAATCAGCATCCATATATCCTGGGTTTTCTTTTTACCCTGGCACGAACGCTAACCACTGGTGTTCGTTGGGAATACACAACTATCTCAGCCACGGGCATCTACACAGTAAATATGTTTTATACTTGAATACTATTGGGTTGTTGTCTAATTTAGTTACATATAAACGTGTTTTCATATCTATGGGCCCGTTTGGTAGGTGAAGTAGTTGCATGTCTCTGTTCGTGCCCGGCAAAAGCCATAATCTTCGATTGGTTATTCTTAAAGCAAGCAGATCTTTCTCTGCTTGGAAATTTTGTGCAACACAATCTTCTTTATCTTCTTAGTAATCGGTAAATGTTTGTATTTGTGAAATCTGTGTGAGCATGATTTAAATATGTACTTATTTAAATACATCTATTGAAAAAAACAATAAAGCATAAGTAATATATACTGACTGATAAATATAGTTATACTCTACAAGCACGTTCATCTATCTATATATGGTGACACGACATTCCCTAGTCGCATTTTCTTGTTGCACTTTTCCGTCGGTAATATTCTGGACGTTTCAACTGAGGGGTAAACATTTTGTTGATAGAAATACCCCCTACCCACCATTTCAAACTATGCACTCTTCGAATTCAGTATTTCTTTTCTAAAAAAACAAAAGAAAAAACCTCCATCCAAATATATCCGTGAGCTTTTTACTGGGATTAATGATTAGATCATATGGGGATAAAATGGTCCAGGATGCACATCGAATAGCAACGATCACAAGCTAATCTTATTGGCCGTTGTTCGTGATTTCGTGGTTTCGATTTTCATTTTCATTCACACTATTGATGGTCTGATACTATGCTATGTTAATAAATCATATGAAACAAAACCCAAAAAACAAACAGATCAGGACGCTCGTCGTATAGCAATGATCAGTAAATTAAATCTGCTCGCCGTTGTTGTTGGGTTCGATCCTCATTGGATCTACGGCTATTGATGGTCTGCTACAAAACTGTTAAGTTAATAAAGAATGTGAACAAAATGGATTAGGACGCATGATTAGCCAGCTAATATTGCTGGCTGTGGTTTCGATCCTCATTGAATCTCCCAGTATTAATATCTACTTATATAATGAACAGAGTGATTTTCTTGGTTCTCTCTCCGTAACAATGGACTCTTCCACTTTAAGGTAACATGTTAGCTGATAAAAACGAGTGTTTTAGTTTCTTTTCTTTAAGATCAAATAGAATTCAAATACAGGTAGTTCCAGCTTTTCGAAAGTTCACTTAACACTAATTTATTTATTTATTTTTGTAAATACGTAGTTTGAACTATTTTTACAAAAAATAAATAAGTTTTAATTTGCTAAATATATATAAATAATTTATATGTCGATGTTTTTTTTTTCGTATTCTTTCGGCATATAAATTATTTATATATATTTATCAAATTAAAACTCATTTATTTATTTATTTGTTGTAAAAATAGTTAAAACTACGTATTTACAATTTAAAAAAATAAATACGTAGTTTTAATTTGATCAAAAGTTTCAATTAAAGAAAATATGAATAAATGGTGACAGTATAAATGTTTTTAACGGGTCTCATAATCTAAATGTATATTATTAAAGCTTTCTTTTGCTTCCATTCCAAAAATGAAAAAATAAACTATATGGTATCGAATTTTTGTTTTTAGTTTAGTTATGAAAGTTGGTATGTTTTATTTTTCGAAATTGTATGAATACAAATAGCAGCAAAAATATTGATACTATTTGAAAGAAATAACTCTCATGTAACATAGTACAGTAAATTTAAAATTAAGTATGTATTTTTAATCATTGTTTTTAAAACGTGTTTTTTTCTCGGTTCTCTGAGATTATTAACAACAAATTAGATTTAATTTTTATGATGTTTTTTTCGAATCGAATCGTATAGTTTTTTTCAGTGATAATTACTACATAACTTTACTTAAAAAGATCTTTTTTACTTATTGCTCTCAAAAGCTTTGAATAACATTGTAAACATTAAATTATTTACTTTTACTTAAGACGTTAGTTACTTATGTTTCATAGATGAAACTGATTTCTATCCAGCTATGAATCGTTTTGGCTATGAAAAGTGGCTAGGAAATAGACATGGCTATTATTTGGGCTATGAAACCGCCTGCTATGAATTCGCCTGCTATGAATGTTCCGTAACCTGTATTTTGACCATGCTTCTGTATTTTTCTGTGTGAATATTTTTCGTTTTTTATGCTTATTTTTGTATTCTCCTGGAAAGTCCTTTATTTATTTACAAGTTTCCCCCCCCCCCGCTATCCGAAAGCCGAGCGTTCCTATAAAAACCTTTCGTAAGATGAAATGGCGTAAAGTGAATATCAATTAACATTAATTTATATGGGAAACATTTTGAGCGTTCATAGACCACAGAAACGGTAATGATGGTATGTTAAACTGAGTCGTCTGAGGTTAGGGTGGTGTGAGGTACAAGTGACTGGGGTGTAGGGGAGAGAGAGAGAGAGAGAGAGAGAGAGAGGGAGGAAAAGAGTGCGCGCTTCCTCCATAACCACTCGCTGCAAAACAAACACAACGCTATTTTCGCTTTTCGCCTTTTTTGCGAAAAAATGGCGTAAAACAAACTTTTGTAAAGCGAGGTATACCTGTATTTGCGTTTGTCAATCAATTATATTATCACAGGTGAGTTGGAAGATATATATTTGGCGGGTGGGGACGCGCGAAGGTTACAGGTACTTACTAAACTTCCCTACGGTAGGCACCCACACTCAGCAAAGATGTCATGGCTGAAAACAGAAGTGAATAATATTAGAACCAGAGCAAGATGAAGACGTAACATCATCTATCACCATTGTAATTGAGATGATTTGGACGACGATGCAAAAAAGAAAGAAAGGCATTCAATATTTGTTAAATATAACTTAGTATAGCACAAGGCCAAGATTGTCATGAGTTCTTCCTTTTAATTACAGACAGAAATATATTAGCTGTATTCTGTCAGCAATACTTGCATTCGGGAGACCATTTATTACTGACAGATTAGAGCAATTATATGTTTGTCTGATTTTTTAGACGCGTTGAACCAATTTACATTGATTACAACAATCATTGTAAATTGGTTCATTTGAACTAATTTTCTCGTTTTCGCTGTTTTTATTATCACAGAAACCTGACGAAGGTTGGAGTGTACAACGACCGAAACGTTGTGGTAAGAAAAATACGAATGAATTAGTCTGAATGAACCAATACACAATGATGGCTATTATATGTATAATATTCTATATGAGTACAGTGAATTACCAATTATGAGAACATCTTTTGACCAGAGTTTGAACTGCTGTAATTAAAGGAGGAAACCCTGGCAAGACGATGTATTTAAGTATATTTTTTTCGTAAGATTATATAAGTAAAATCATAAAACCTGGGTGATTTCGGAAATTTATAAACTTTAAATAAACAAAGATAATTTTAAAAATCCAAATTCGTAATAAATCTTCGTAAAGCCAAACCGTATTTTTATTATTAATGTTGGCAACGAGTAAACAGTGCGATCGCAAATAAATACTGGTTGCCATATAATTATGGTGGTAGTCAATGTTGGAAAAAAAACAACTAAAAATTAAGATCAATGTAAAAAATTAGTCAAAATTAATAATACAAATATTGTGTTACGATAATTCATCCAATAATAAAAATAAATTAAAATTAAAAATAAATTAATTGAATCATATTTGTTTACGTTTAGTGTGTAACACTGCTGACGTATGTGATGACGTCACCGGTGAAGAATCAAAATGCGTCCTTTTCAATTCAATCATTTCTGGGGTGCCTGTCGTATGCTCCTTAATATTTCATTACCGTGATTTGAAACCACGACCAAGTGATTGCTAGGCGACTCTCTTACCAATTGAGCTAAACAGACACGTCTTATACATTTACGAATTTATTTATTATATATACAATACAAAAGTTAAAGTTATCATCTTCAGTTGGAATAGAAGTGGAGTTTGACCCTGCAGCAGGCAAGCTTGTCACATTAGGTTTCCTGATAGGTTTGTTTGCTATTTCCACTCTCTGGAAGAGATGTAAATCAGGAACATAGACACGTACACACACATAAACTCACACTATACACTCACCTATACAAAGATGGATATGGTAACACATACACAGATCTACACATATCCACACGAAATCATGCACGCTTATACATATACAATCACACACGCATACATACACGGATACATAGGCACGCACATATATCAAGAACCAGACATAGACGTAGGGACACGCAGTAATATAAATACGCAGGCAAGTATCACACGCACGCACACAATCTGTTTTTAAAAAATGTGCAATCAACATATTGCCTTCATAGCAGATGAATATAACAATTGGAAAAATCTACACATTGGAAGTGTTTTATTCTTTCTTTAAATTTGTTAAAAACATATTTCTCTCTGAACGCAGACTGCAGAATAACGCTAAAATCAGTAACTGTACTCAATCAATATCAATAAGAAGATTTAAAATGTAAAAAACCTTGATCGGTAAATATATCAACTTAGTGCTCTACACTTGTGGCCTTTAGCTGTACTTAGCAAACCTTATTAAACATTAGGGTTTCCATCAGAGGTCAGTCAATGTTCGAGCCCAGGTTAAAATCCAAGATTTTGGATGCCGATTTTCAAATGCATATTCCCAATCTGCGATAGATACATAGATAGGGGAAATTTGTGATTGATACGAGTATAGCTTGCCACGTGGCAGAAGAAGTTACGTATTTTCCACTGGCGACAGTAGTCAGTGATAGAACTCAAGTTAAAAGCCAAGATTTCGAATGCTGATTTTTAAAGCAGGCAGTCCCCCACCCCCAGCTTGAAAGATTGACAAAAAATAATTCTTCCTATTCCATCTCTCATTTGGCTTTGTGTCGCATTAAAAAAAAGCTTACTAAATATCAATACAAATTTCTTCGCTATCCGAAAGTAGAATGTTCCTATGAAATCTTTCGTAAGCCGAAATGGCGTAAAGCGAAGAAGCAATTACTATTATTTTATATTGGAAAATCTTTTATCTTTCCCAGATCAAAAAAATAATACCTTAGGACACATCTTGCTGACGGATGCACAAAATAAATCGAGATAAAACCCAGATGCTCATAGACACAGTTTAAAACTATGGCAGTCTTTCGTAAAAGGCGAAGTGATGTAAACGAACGAAGGGTTAGGGTTACGGCTAAAGGGGAATACCTGTATTTCTATTGATGTATACTTGTAGGTTTTCTTAATAAGCTTGTAGTAGTTACGTATTTCCCCCCGGTATCAATGGTCGGCGTTCGAGCCCAGGTAAAACAAATATTTCGAATGGTGATTTTCAAAGCAGACAGGCCCTATCTACTTGGAAGATTGTGCTACACCAATCTTCCTCCTCCCAATTGGCCTTATGCCGAACCGAGCTGAGGTTAGTAAATATCTACACTTCATAACCTTCGTTCTATTAGAATGCTATCCTCTTTGAGCTATCTCCGATTTAATGGACTTAGCAAATTAAGTAGATCTGCTCACCAATTGACAACGTTAAGTATGACCACTGATTGATGTAACACAACTCATAAAACCAACATCTTTTTTGTTTTTCTTTTTTCCCCATATACCACAGCCAATAGATATTATCAGTGTAAATATTTTGATTCCTTACTAATCAGACCCAATTCATTTGCCACCAGCATTGATGAGAGGAAAATCGTTTGTCGGCCAGGCGGCTTTTTCCTCTCTTTTATTTTCTGTCAGTCATGTAGACCCTAATTCGTCTACACTGACACACTGATGGCTTGCTATTAAACAACGCCATTTCCTACATTGCCAATATGGCGGGAGGCTGTTGCAAACCGCTCTACCGTTGCGGACATTCCACTCCCCTTCCTGTTTGTCGGTCCCCCGCAATAATCCTGTGCAAGGTTTTCGACCCGGTTAAATCAGGCGGAAGTTGATGACACCTCGCCCGTTTCCCCCCATCTCTCCTTTCTATTCAGCGAGAAGCAAACAATTATAATCAGTGTAATGGTGCTTTTACTTGCAATACAATTCCACGCATGCGTAAAGCGGACACATTAAAGCAATATGTTAGGAACCCGTGGACAAATATTGATATGCGGTCGTCGTTCGTCCATAAAGTAGTTGCATCTTTGGAAAAAGCAGAGGTTCGCTGTGCCTTCATGCAGAAGTGTTAATGTGTGTACGCAGGCCGATGCATTTGTCGTCAATGAAGAGATTTTTGTGTGAGTGCACCGACCAAAACTGGTTGGCGATTCTGGAAACAATAAAAATAATGGACAAGCACTCAGAATGTCGGCCCAACAAAACGCCGGTAATAGATGACAATATTTATTTGATATTTTTTCTTTCTCTTTTAACAGTTTTGTTTAATCTGTTTTATATTAAGTCCGCATTTAAAACGTCGCTTAAGAGGTTCAATTAATGTTGATGCATTTAGTGTGGAATATCCAATGGCATAATATAGAGGCTCTCTTAGTGATTATTGTTTGAGTGGGTAGACAGGTTTGGTGGGGAGCAAGTAGAAAGCTCACCTATCAGGGGTTGGAAGGTAGTTAGACTGATCGTCTAGCTTGAGAGACGCCGAGGAAGAAGGTAATGACGAAGAGAAAGCAGGACTACAAAATAGAAGGAAAGTGAAACATGAATTTAAAAATGAAGAAAAAAGAGGGTATCTAGGGACATAAAAAAGGAAGGAGAGGACATTTCGGGACGAAGCAAATGCATGAATGAGAAGCAAACAGATTGAGAAGGAATATAAAGAGAGGAACTGTGAGTTTTATTCAAGAAAGAGACCGAGAGAAACGGGTGAAATGAAACTAACCAAAAAGGAAAGGAGAGCAAAACATTGAAAAAACTGACGAAAGGAAGAAGAACGGTAGTTAGAAATTAAAACACAGATATCTACTATAAGGCAACAAACATAG
>VCCN01003593.1:277450-289556 GCA_006491835.1 Architeuthis dux | reverse complement strand
TTTTAATTGTAAGAAAATGGCATAAAATTAGTCGTTTTCAATGTCAGGTTTTGTCATCAAAAAATAATTTTGATTACGCCATGATTGATATCTGCAGACAGAAACAAATTAAACTCTGCAATTAAAAATCTACCAGAAATGCCAATATAGAAATATTAATGATTACCTAACTGGATTTTGAAAATAAACATTACACACACACACATACACACAAACACACGCACACACACACGTATGTATGCATGTATGTATAATTCAAATGTGTGTGATCTTGTGTGTAGATATTAAGTTCGGTGTAAGTGAGACAAATCTAATGTTTACCGCAAATATCACTTTATTTCGCAGATAGCTGTTTCGTTCCACTTAATACATATTTTTGAAAAGGTCTTTTCTGTGAATTTGAAAATGAATTGGAAATTGAAACTTGAAACCCTTCTGAAAATAACACTGATCTGTAAAATCATTCAAGCAGTACCTTATATAAACACTGTATGAAAAGAAAAAGAAGTTCGGAGCAACCTGAGAAGTATATGTCTGCTCAGAAGATCTCCATTTCCAGATGTAATCATGCGCTATTATGACGCGCTTATTCATGTGTTTTAAAAGTCTTTTTCTTTTTCAACTGTGCACACCGCAATTGACTCCATCTGTCTCATTCGCCTGTATTCAATAAAGCGTGAACTTTTGATGATGAATCAAATCAGGAATCAGAGTCATTTGACGAAATTCTGCAGCCTCCCTTCTTTACTCAATTTCTTTTTCTGTTTTTTTTCTTCTCCTCTTGGCAAAACTTGTACTATAATATTTTCATAGTAAAAGCTTAGAACTATACATTGGGTAGCTCACGTCTTTACTAGGATCAACTAACGATATAAAAAACAAATATCAACCTTGCCTGCATACCTTAAAACAAATTCAACTCCAACTTAGACTGGAGTTTGACAATAACGTTTACAGGGTTTACAAAAAAAAAAAAATAAGGAACACATATTGGCAAATTATTGGGGGTGCTGAAGCCCCTCGGTTCCGACAACTTTCAGCACCCCCAATAATTTGCTAATATGTGTTCCTTATTTTCTTTTCGAAAAAAGCTACAAAAACCTAGCTTTAAGATTACAGAAAGAGTAAATAAACCAATTATCCCCTTCAATTATTTTTTGCTAGTTCATATGTGTATAATAGATCTGTGGATGAGACTTGAAAAATACATTGATTTCTGACAGATTTTGAAGCTGTATTTTCAAAAATCCCCATAGCAGCTTTTGTTCATAATCATCTTCATCAATTAGATATCTGAATATCAGCATATATCCATCAATTAAATAGTTCACTTTGTACAATAGGGGTGTTTTCCAACGATCTAAAGGGTGTGGTCTAAAAAAGTTTTTTCCGCTTTGCTCGCAGCCCTCCCCCCTACAATATGAATTTCGTTCCAACGGCCCTGTGTTTAGAAAGAAAAACATTAAATGTTTAAGTGAGGTATCATTTGAAGCATTCAACATGCTCTCTTTCTTCAGCCAGAGGTCGTCTCGCTGTGAGAAATGATTACTGGGATAGTCTAGTAGACCATTACTACTGTCTAGTGAATCCGATCCTCACTGAGTGTCCCACACCTATGGTATTGTGCCAGACTAAGATAAGCTTAGTAAATAACCTTACTGTAGCGAGGCGTAGTTAGATAGGTAGAAATGTATTGTTGCAAGCCTATGCTAGTGAGTTCGATTCCCAATGGGTGCTTCACTATCGTGAGTAAGATTTGCTGAGAAAATATCCTAAATTGTGTGTAACTTTATTTCATGAAGTCATCTTAACGTTAACCCGTCAGTTTTATTGTAAGAAAAACAAAACAAAAAATGGCACAAAAATGGCACACCCCCTGAAAAAATAATAAAACTGATCTGGTTAGTAACTCAATAGAGACCGTCACGAGATCAACGGCTTTTTAATAAAAAAAATTGGAAAAAGGGGTGATCAATGAATAAGTTACTTCTCTCGCCTTTTGTTGGGCGGTGAGCACTAAAAAAGTCTGAATTAAAAAAAACAAAAAAAAACAAACGTGAATGCTAAGGGACCAATTTAGCATTACCTTACATTGTAAATTGAACCACCTACTAAAAACCTATTTAGTGGGAGAATTTTGAAAAGCAAAAAAAAGCGTTCTTTCTAGACATAATAAAGAGTAAATGTCTAATTTTTCAGCCCTGTAGTCCCATTGGTGCGGACTGTACGCTCGATGCATACATACATAGCCAGCCAACTTAAAAACTGAAGAAACCCATGTTGACAGTTTGGGTGACAGTTTTGGTTGACGGTTTCCAACGAAAAAGTCAAACAAGAAACTGGGTTCTCTGATAAGATCATAATTATATCCTGGATAATTTGCAGGGGTTATTTCCATTCCGTATCAATCCTGGAGATTTGCCACCAGTATAGGGGAGGTGGGTGGAAGCAATCTCCATTAGGTCGGACTTCTTTTACAAACTGATAAACAACCAACTAGCCGCCCTAAGAAGAATGTGATGCCCTTTTATTGTTATTACTACAGGAAAATTACGATACAAAAAGAGAAAAGCCCTGATTTTTTCCCTTTTCTTTGATTTGACTAGAAAGCAAAGAGTTTGGAATCACGGATGGCTGAGACGATTGATGTTCTCAATGCATTTGTAAGAAATCGATCTCTTCCTTTTGATCCTTTAAGTCTTCTGCTCGTGAAATTTTCTCCCCAGACACTGCAACTCAGAAGAGACTTAGACTGTTGAAGCATAGAGATCACCTGATTAGTAAGATCATCAATCGATGGTTTTTACAAGAACCTTCAACTGAGAACGTAATCAGTGACTGCTTATGCCGCTTTTGGGCGAAACTGTGTTTATGGCATGAGGCGCCGTGGCGGGAGGCACGCATCTAACCGCTTAATAAGGATCGTCTCGTCATTCGCGCACGAAACTTCCCAATTCCGCTGGGTGGATAATTAAGCATTGCTTATCGCAAACAGGAAAAGCAGCGGCCGAGCTGGATGGAACCAGAGCCCGGTTGCTGCTGATTGGCTGACAGTTTTCGATATTCTGTGCGTTCTCAGAACTACTCTTATTTGACGCGCTTCTCGAATAAGGCATAACCCATTCGTTAAAAGAAATGACATTCAGTATTTTGTTAATCTTTGATCTCGGCCCGGAGTGATAAAGCCGGAGCAAGCTCTCCATCCATCTTAAGGATAAATTGCGTGTTGACAACACGCATTATAGTTCTTAGCCATAAACAATAAGAAAAAACGGTCCCAACGCGGAGAATAAACAATAATAACAACAATAAAAGCCATGACAAACAAATTAAAGTCAAAAGATGAAGTAAAAAAAAAATGGTTTTGTTGACGGGGGTCAGATCAGATCTGATTTATAACGGCTTGGGGTGACCGACGAGTTGCAGTGTCCCATTCTGAGTTTCTGCTCGACCCCTGGGACTAACTAGGAAGTTTTCCTACCGTAAATAAGGTGACTTGAAAACTAGGAATAAGACTAATTTCTCAATTAGAAACACCATGTGCGTGATAAATTTTTCACTTGGCCGATGCGGACGGCGACAAACTTAGGGTCCCTTGAGTAAAAAACTAAAATTATTCGTGCGGCGAACCATAGTAAAAGACAAGATACCTCGATTGATAGCAAGACACCACGGTCGGCATTGTTCTTCATTATGGGCTCTGTTTATTCTATTTCCTGCTAGTTTTCCAATGTCTTGGCAAAGTGTCATTTTTCATTTGTCCGTTTCGTCTAAATCTTTATTAAAATGTTATTAAGGATTAGTTGCTTGACGGGGACTTCGAAAATCATCATTATCTCTTGTTGGATAATTTTTAAAAATCAAATCTACTTTTAATATAGAAGTTCATTGTGTTGCTTTAAACTTATTTAAGACGAGGGAATAACAGGATTTCTGATCACGAACGAACGTTTGCTAGTCAGCCACATCAAACACAGACAACCAGAACCCGAAGATACACATTTGAATATTTTTAAAATATTCTAAAACGTACCCTGCCATTTGATTGGTCAATTACTGACTTTTTAAAGGTGAAAATAAACTTCCTAAAGAAAGCTACGACTTCCAAACAAAATCAAAATTGGAATGAAACGAGATATAAAAAAGATTGAGAATAAAAAAATAACACAAATCATTACTAATTTCTTTGTTTCCTTTCACACTTGTTTACGCTGAATGGGTTTTTGTTTAATAATAATAATAATAATAATAATAATAATAATAATAATAATAATAATAGCAGCAGCAGCAGCAACAGCCCCCTTCCTAAGCCAACTTATGTGCCCCTATGTGAAACTCTTTCTGTCTTTCTTTACACGAACTCTGTGTTTGTTTAGATGTTTAGATTTATTTCCCCATTCTCCTTTATAGTGTTTCAATTATGTGTGCGTGTCTGTGCCCAGTGGGTAGAAGACAAACGAATGATATTAAGAACAAAAGCTAATGCTCAATAACTTCCTAAGAAGACCTTCATTTGCCTTAGGTCTCAGGTGAAAGACTTGGTATATGATTGTATGAAACCGCAAATCAAGGAAATAATCATAAGAAGAATTTCCCTACACCTCGGAAATGTTCATGGTTGACCGGTTGGTTGAACCCCTAATGGAGTGGGTCGCCCGGGTGCGATGTTAGGCCCCTCATCGCATCTCTAGCGGGTTACTTGACAGTCCCTGTTGTCTTTCTAGAAACAGTGATATCTCATCTACAAGTAACATGAGATTGAATTACATTATACCAGTAGTAGGGAATAGTAACTGACTTCACTCTCCTCCATCAACCATCGTAGCATGCCAATGACAAGACGTCTGACGATGGGACAGAGCTCAGGGAGAGATAGATTCATGCTTTTCTCAAGGGCATAATGTGAAGTAGATAATCTCAGTCCGAATTTTAAGATCCGACTATTACGTCATTATTACTATTAATGACTATTAATATTACTGACTATACGTCATTGTTACTAATACTATTAATGGCTATTACGTCATTATTACTAATACTATTAATGACTATTACGTCATTATTACTATTACTTTAATGACTATTACGTCATTATTACTATTACTATTAATAACTATTACTGTTAATGACCATTACGTCATTATTACTATTACTATTAATGACTATTACTATTACTGACCAATACGTCATTTTCTGTTATACTATTTGTGATTGTTTCTCGGTGTGTGTCATTTCGTTTAAATCTTTCCCCGAATATCTTTCGGGAGAAAAGTTTCAGCTCTATATTTTGTGCGTCTTCAACTATTTTCTCTTCACATTGTGCGTCTTCATGCGTGCTGGAAGTCAATTCGATGTCCCTGCCTTTTCAAAGCTGGTAAATTACTTTAGGCGCAGATCTTGGGATTCGAAATCATATCAGTTCAAAAATCCGGCCCCGTGAAAAATAATATACAAACATAGTGTTAATGACACTCGTATCAAAATATATTTACCGAACTTAGCCTTCTCTCTCACGGGACCACAGCAAAAAAACACTCAGTGGTTATAAAATTCATTAGACATAGCTTGTACGATTAATTTGCTAAGCATCGCACTAAGCTACCTCTCACAGAAGGAGAACTTATAGTTTTACAGTATTTAGTCAGTGAAGAGTTAGTTAGTGAAGAGTGAGTTCGACCTAAGAAATGTATCGCAAGAAATACAGGTGCACAATCTCTTATCTGAAATTCTCAAAACCGAAACACTTCGAAAACCAAACATTTTTATATGGAAGGAAAATCCATAGCACTGTACAAATAAACTGAAATATTATTTATAGTTTTAATTTACCCAATTTAGTGTGAATATTTTATTGTCTGCAGAGACATTGTCATTCTCTAACAATCGACTTAATTGTCTACCCTATATACTGTACCCGTACTACCATTACGAAATCAGAAATATTCCGAAATCCGAATTCAGAAAAGTGTCTGGTCTCAAGGGTCTCAGATAAGAGATTGTGTACCTGGACTCAGTATACTTTGAAAACATTCTTGCTATCAAAAGTAATTCAAGGATCTGGGAAGTGTTATGCAAAAAGCCTCAGGAGCAGGAGATATTCAGAGTTAAGGGAATTACATTCTGTGAATTTCAGTGCAAAAAGCAAGTATCAAAAGACGAAGAACAAATATTAATATAAGACAATATATTTAACATATATTTAAAATCCTATATTTTCCTGTTGCAATTTGAATTATTAATACACATGATTACAAATATATAATAACGAACAACCATTCAGTAACTTTTGCCCTAAGTCCTGACTACTGACGATCCCCCTTTTCTCTGATTTTTAATGTACAGCAGAGTGCCAGGATATTAAAAGTTTTGAGAAAATTGCAATTTTAGTTAAAACCAAGCCTGGCAGTGTTCATTCCACTCCTACTTTTCGGCCCTGTCGGCTGGGGCCTAGAATACGCTTACTGTATACCCTGCAGAGGGGTAAGACACCCCCCCCCCCAAAAAAAAACAGGCGCCACCAAAGTCGCAAGACTCTAATTAAAAAGAAATAACCGTTTACCAAAGTCACAAGACACTAATTAAAAATAAATAACCGTTTACCAAAGTCGCAAGAATCTAATAAAAAATAAACGTTTACCAAAGTCGCAAGACTCTAATTAAAAAATAACCGTTTACCAAAGTCGCAAGACACTATTTTGGGTATTATAAACTGATTTCGCCATTAAATGACCCATCAAGGGTTGATATGCCGCTAAACAAATCAATCAATCAATTATTATCCTTCCTGAGGGAAGTGAAACTATACTCAAAAGTATAAACTGATACGATATACATAACTTGACAACAAACTGTCTACAAAAAATGTGCCTACATTTAACTTGCCTACTATAATTTGTGCATAATAATCCGTCTGCATGAATTGAGTATTCAAAAGGAAACCGAATTCGGTACTAAATGACCCACCTAGGGTCGATGTGCCGTTAAACAAAACAATCAATCAATCAATCAATCAATCAATCAACTCCTACTTTTATTTCGACTGAAGATAATTACTGAAACCTTTTATTGTACATATAATAAATAAATTCGTAAATGTATAAGACTTGTCAGTTTGGCTCAGTTGGTAAGAGAGCCGCTAACCAATCACTTAATCGTGATTTCAAATCACGGTAGGGAAATGTTAATTTTAAATATCGGGTTGGTTTGACAGACAAACAGGGAAGAGTTTTTACTCCTCTGAATTGGGTGAGGACTGTTCTTATTCTTGTTGTTACGGGGTAAAAATCAAAATTAACTCCAACTTGGATTGGAGTTTGACAAAAACTGGATAATTCAACGCTTAGTCATCAGATGTTTTTCCTTGCTACCATCATTATTAATTGTTTTAGTGCAGAGAATGACTAAAACAGAGTGGGGGAATGGTGGAGAAGTGGTAAAGCTAGTGGGTAGCGATAAGAAAAAAAGAAACCGTGCCAGCTTATACTGTGTTCAAATGCCGTCGACACTAAAATACAGCCGTAATTATAGTTCTATTTTATTTTTTGCTCTACCATCAGAATGTGTAATATATGTATTCATTAGAATGAATAAAAGTTTTTACAAATTTGTATAATAGTTCTTTTATATCTATAATTTAATAATTCTTCTATATATACCGTATGTTTTGGTGAATAAGGCGACCTTCAGATAAGACGAGACCCCGGTTTCAGTCAGAATTGCATGGTTTTAGCTCATATCTGGGATATAAGACGAACGCCAAACTACCAAACAATCTGTGGTGATTTTTTTCTATAGTTTTGAGAAGGGTCGTTAACATTCAAATAGTTCTTCGGACGATTGAACTCCTTCTTGCTGTTTGAATTGTTAACACGACATTTCGGCCGATCCAATCTTCGGCCTTCTTCAGGTGTAATATTCGAATGTGATAGGGGTAAAGGGCTACTCAACAAACCCAAACGTGGCAAGACAAGAATAAAGAAACACCCGAATCCTACGTTATAAGGGTTGCCTCCTTTGAAATTAAAAACTGTAAATTGAACTCTCAAATAAAAACCTATTTGGGAGCGTGATTTTGAAAAAACAAAAACAAACAAACAAAAAAGCGTTTTTTCTAGACATTATAAGGAGTAAATGTTTAAATTGTCAAACCTCTAGCTCCTGTGCGCGTGATACATACATAGCCCGCCAGCTAGACCAACTTAAAAACTGAAGAAACATATGTTGACAGTTTTGATTGACGGTTTCTAATAATTAAAAGCAAAATGGACTTTTTGGTGCTAAGCCTTAATCAAAATAAAAACATCTCATCTTGTACTGGATCTACATTCAAAATCACTAGCCTCCCTTATCCCAAAGCTGTTGTCAGTATGCTGATTATTCCAATTTTTGAGAGTGATTTTAATCATCTCCTGGCGCTCCGTAAACGTAGCCTTGTGTCAACGTTAACAAAATCAAACAAATGTGCCTATGAGTATAAATAGTGCATATACACTTTTAATTCAAAAGATGATTACAAATAAAGACTCTTTATTAATCGTCTATCTTCCATATGTATAATTGATGATACACAAGGGGTGTATATTTGTTAATAAATGGCCTTAAGTTGTAGAGTAAGAATATAAAGGCTTCATCTTTAAATTCATACCAGGGATAACCATAGAATAATGTTACATTCTCAGCTGTTTTAATAAATAATCATCTCTCAAGGATTCAGAGGCTGAGAACGTTTTCTCATGGGAAGTAGTGAAGTCTCTCGATTTCTTTCCGTATGTAAGCTGAGATCAACATTCTTTAATTCTTAAAAACTACTCGTGGATCAGAAAAAGAGGTGGAACTTGCGTGAATTGATGCTATTGGCTATTTGTAGTACCGACGGGCTTTTATGTGACTAAAAATATATTTGTTTGCTTGATAATGCCATGTTTGGCACAAGACCAGATTCATAGCGTACCCAATGAGAACTTAACTTTCCACCGAAGGTACACAAGATCAGCATGCTGGCTATTGATCTGCCGGGTATTTGATGGGTTTACGCAAGTTTAGCATACGGTCATATTCATGGAGCGCCTAGTTAAAATTTAAATTTGCTTGATTTCTGTTGACTAGCAAGTAAATAATGAGTAGCAATATATCTGTAAACATACAAATGACCATAGTTTTAGGTAATTGAAAATACGCAATTAACTCAGCCACCACACCAGGCCAGAGATAGCGCAGAGATGAAGTTGGTGTATTACTTACTGTATGCGTATACAGTACGTCGTCACCGTTTGTCGAAACTGACAATGGATATAGTTATTTCGCAAAAATCAGGCATGTGTCGATTTCCCACTCATCCTCTATCAAAGTGCATCAGTGACGTTCAAGACGACAGAGAGTAAGCAGAGTCGGTTTCATGCCTTTCCGAAGAGCATCAATGTAAAATATATACAAGCAGTAGCAACCAGAATTCGAACTAGATTCTCCGATTTCGTTTTGCTAAACACTACACTAATCATTTTGCTAAACACTACACTAATCATTTTGCTAAACACTACACTAATCCTTATTACATAATTGTCTTTCTTTATTAGTACGTGAACATGCAAGAAAAACGTCCAACATGGGCCAATAACGACTTGGCTCTTATTACAGATGACACATTATAGTATAATTAAGTAAGGAAATTAAAGACTGATATATCTTAAAAGACTATAGCTGACAATCTGCAGTTGGTATTTATAATTAGTTGCTTATTCATATTTACTAAGTTTTAATTAGTACAAACCAATGGCAAAATGAAGGGAAATAGAGGTTTAAAAGATTGCCTTGCATCAATCTTCCAAGTGAAGAGAGGTTTGTAGGTTAACTCTTGATGCGGTTCATGGATGGCGAGATCAAAGGACACGTCTCTTATATTCGGTAACATGACTTGATTACAGGGAGACATGACCCCAGACATGTCCCCAGATGTTATTCACTAAGCTTTGCTTAGTCTTGCACACAGGTTGCTTACACTACCTGCTGTTCCTAAGTGGTCACCCATTTAAGTACTGAGTAGGCTCTTCGGTACTTAACTTCGCTAATCATGAAATGTCGCCAGATGCTGATGTGGATTTAATCAGGCGAAGCATATATAGAAGCGACCAATAAAGATTCCTAACAGAATTCCATCTCAGGTTCTGTTTTCCTGTTTTTCGAGTGCACAGCGCTTCGTTTGAGTGTGGGCCTCTGCAACCCACACCGTTAAAAGTGGTCAGACGATTTAAAATAAGGTAACCTCGACCCAGACGATTTAAAACTAAACTAAGGACTTGCACTAATAGGGCAGATGTATCTAAAATGTCGGCATCTTTTTGTTTATCGATAGCTGGTATTTATTTTGAGGTGCTTATTATTTATATTCACTAAGTTTAGACTAGTACGACACTAGGCCAAATGGAGAGAAAGGGGTGGTTAAGAGGATTGCGTTACGCTAATCTTCAAAGGGGGGGCTTACTGATTTGAATATTAGCATCCAAAATATGGCTTTTGCTTGGGCTCGAACACTGACCTATGGCACCAGTTGAATTTACCCAACTTTTTCCGCCTCGAGGCCTCCTACATTTTTAGTAAGCCAAGCTTCCTCTGGCACTAAGCCAAACGGAGAAAACTGGACTAGGAGAATCGTGTTGTACCAGTTTTCCAACTACAGAGGACCTACTCGCCTAAAAAAATCAGCATTCAAAATCCTGGCGTTCACCTGGGATGGAACCGTGTGAAAGATGGGACTGTCACAGCCACAAAACAAAACAGGCATCGTGAGGTGTTTATTATTATGATTATATGTATTATAATCGAATTCCGTCTGAGATTACTTGTGTTAACTTTCCAATAATGCCCTTGAAAGAGGCATGCGTCCACCTGCGCTATTTTCCGTTGTCAGAAATCTCGAAATAGGAATCGTCACTGGCACATCACAATGGCTGACGGAAAAGAGAGTGGGTGAGTTAGAAGTTAGGCAGACCACTCTCCCATAATTAACTTACCTACCCAGATAGTAGTGGCAGCAACAAGCCGTTACACGCATAGTCAAACTTGACAGAGGGACAGTTTTCTTATGAGCACCGTCGATCTGTAACGAAACATGATTCTACCATTGAGTTTTTTTTCATCTCAAGCATTTAACATAGTTAAGACAAGTCGTTTAGATACAACAAGATTAGATCTACCAGTTGTTTACAAACAAAATCTTGACGTGAACAGGAGTTTGTATTTTTCTTTTCTCATGAATGGCTTCCGTTCTGTCTCTAAAGACAATGGAACGTCCCCTCCAGGGCGCATGCCTGGGCGAAGTGAATGGAGATCCTGTGATGTCCAGTCGTCAGAATCCCCCTCTCGGCCTCGCTGATGTAGTCCAGAGGAAAGCAGCAAGCGATGCCGGAAGGACGTCAAACCGCCTTAACGGGCGTTCCACTCCCTGGTTTGGAATCATAGTTGTCCTTCTCATAGACTGGTTGCCTTCCCAAGGCTAGAGAGCCCAATCTGCTCTGCTATTTCTACCCATAGCTGGGCGGGGAGAAGAGATGGATTCATGCCTTTCCCTAAGGGGGCTCCACTCTGGTTTGGAATCAGAGTTGTCATTCTCATAGACTTCCCAAAGCTAGAGAACCCGATCTGCCCTACTATTTTACCCATATATACCATAGGGGGTATATGGATTCATGCCTCCCCCAAGGGTTTTAGTGCAAAGTGAACACAGGCAGTCTCGAACGGAGTTTGAACTCGGGTCCCCGATTCCATTGTCCCCGCTGTTAGCGCTACGCTAATCGCATCTCCAATAATAGATAACATTTTAAAAGAAAAGGAGCAACATTTCGTCATTGCTGATATCAGTGCTCTTTTTACATCCCATAATTACAACAAACGTCTTTGTGAGACAAAACGTATTTTGTCTTTCGGGTGTGTGTCTGCCGATAAGATGGGAAACGATGCATTTGATAGGGATGTCACAGTTTGTAGATTAACTCAAATGCCGCCAACCTAGTTTTAGTTTGAATTCAATTATCGGGGCTGATTTATAAGACAGTAAAACAGCTCTTCCTTTTTTTACAGCTCTATCTATCTATCTATCTATCTATCTATCTAT
>VCCN01003593.1:44465-57493 GCA_006491835.1 Architeuthis dux | reverse complement strand
CACACACAGGGAATCGGTCATTAAGTGCAGCTCCTTTGCCTGTCACTGGAGAGCCAGGTTAATGCCCTTCAATAGTTCAGTCAGGTCTATATGTTGTACGTCCTTTACCAGACGCAGCCAGCATGTAGCCTCTATCACAGATCCGCTAGCCTTCAACAACACTCCAGTCAAACCATAGGTTGAAGTCCTTGCAGGTCACACACCAGTCCCCACGAGCGGAATCATCTTGCTGCACTTCGTCGTCCCGGCCCTTCGTGACTGCGTTCGCTCTTCGTTTCATAAACCCCGTTGCCATGCGGAGCCAGCCGCACACGAAAAAAGAAGGATAACATACTACGTCGTGTGACAACGTCAGGAATAGCTGGAACCTAGCTTCCAACATTTAGCTCTCTGAAATGAACTCATAGTAGAGGACCCTTTCAATCCCACCATATACACAGCATCATTATTTGGTACGATTAATGGTACTTATTTTCATGCGTCTTCATTGCACGTTGATATGACAGCTGTCACAATGCCATGACTTTTTGGATATCCCCATATTTTATTCTTCACATTTTCTTAACAAAAAGTCATTGATGGCATTAGGAGCGTATTCAAAGAGATCGCTTTTGATGGCATTGTGACAGCTGTCATATCAACGTGCAATGAAGACGCATGAAAATAAGTAACAAAATGAACCACAAGTCAGGAAACTAAGCTCGGTTGTTATACGAGGAAAAAACTTGAACTGTGGATGTATCTGTATACGTGAGCTACAGGGAAAAAGTGAAGTGAAGTAAAAAAAAGAATTAGCAACAAATCTTTCACTGCATTGTATTGGTCTCATCGTCACCAAGCATGTAAGAGCGTCGAATTTTGTAACAAATAAAGCAGACGACAAAAATGGATTAAAGGGAGGTAATTCAAAATGTTTGGATGTTTTTAGATGGTTTTCATCTGGATTTAGATGTTTTGAGTTGCGTCTAGATGTCAGAAATTGCTATATAGATGGTTTTATGTTTTTTGTCTGTATTTTAGATGTAAAATGACAATAAATTTGGCATTAAACCTGAAAAAGAAATTGAAATTCTATCTTAATGATCTTTTGGTTTCGGTGGGAAAAGGTACTAATTCCACTGCGAAAATAATTTAGAGTCCATTTAAGTAGGTTTTCTCAAATGAAATGTAACATTATATTGGTTTATAACTTTATCAAATGACAAGTTTCTCTATTTATAAAAATTCTAAAAAAAAAATCAACTAAAAATTGTAAAATAATATTTTTATCATACATAGCAAAATGTATGCCAAAGTTTACTGACGCCGCTCAGCGCCTTCTTTATTTAAATTTTAAATCTATATAGTTATAGAATTCTAATATATTTATCATATACATATGTATGGAATATTTATATAAAACTTATTTTGCTTTATTTTTTGGTTTAAAGTTTAGGTAAATTCTATTTTTCTATAGAAAATCTGAAATTATTTCCCCTATGGAATTATTTTCTGGACGTGTTTCGGTTGAAATCACTCTGACTTGGTGAAACCATCGCCAATACTTACTAACGGAAGGAGAAAACTATTGAACATACGTGATATTTTATCTTTAATTACAGATTTTCACTGGATGCAGACTCGCAACTTTTGGATTAGACAGTATTATCCGCAGTCTGCGCTATACATTATTATCCGGGCCCTAATAAAAATGGATTTCATAGTCATTTTGTTGGCAGTATCAACATTTTCTTTTTATTGCTATTTGTATTTTTATGGTGACATTTCGGATGTGGTGGAGGTAACTGTGACTTGGTAAAAACATCGCCTAAACTTGAGTACGGAAGGATGGAAAGCATGAAAATTAGTTTTTCATTGGAAACTTTTGCACGACAGTTATTCAATAGAAACTTTTGAAGATACGTAATAATTTTGCAAAAGGTCAGTTTTTCACTGGAAACCTTTGAGAACATTTGCACACACGCGATATTTCTTTTTATTATACGTATGGTAACAACAATGTCAAGATTCAGGTACGAAGGATTGTTCAGTTAATGTGTCAAATGTGACGAGTGAAATCCTGGATGAATTGGTCAAATATGACCTGGTTAATCCAAGACAACGTGCCAATAATTTGAGAACAAAATTATACAGTTACCTTGTGAAAAATCACCCCATGCATGGAATATTGGATGAGTTATCTAATGATAAGGTAACAATATTTTCTATAATTTTGAGAAGGGTCATTAATATTCAAATGGTTCTTCTGCTATGGCCGACCATATCTGGAGAGAGAACGGCGAGCATCTTCCTCTTTGGGATGATGTCCAGATTATTGACAAAGAACGATGTTGGAAGCTGAGAAAAATCTATCTCTTTTATATCGTGTCTTTTTTGTTGCATTTCTTTTGACAAGGGTATCCACCCTATTGGTTTTACTGATGTTTTCAATAGAATTACCATTAATCAACTCCTTTAAACAAGTAGAAAAATCTCTCTCTCTTGGTGTCTCTGTATTACACTATCTACACCTAAATATCCCTGTAATGTGCAGCTTGAAAAGAGATGGACATAACTCAACCAAACACTTGAAGAATTGAGCAGAAAATTCAGTGGATAACACCAATATTAAGAGTGTAAGAGGTAAATGTATCTTTGGAATCAGCTGTGTGTGTTGACATAATATCTATTGTGAGTGGATTTGAAACTCCAATGAGTAAAAGAAGAAAAACAAATTCGGTGGAATACACCACTCCTAAGAGTGTGAAAAGTAAAAGCCGTGAAAATCTCAAAGGTAAAAGGTTTGAAATGCTTGACACAACCAGGTAGAGGCATCAACATTCGCATATCTTGAATGTTGGGGGCGAGGCCACGTACTGAAACGGTGGTAGATGAAGCTGTGGCTACTTAGCTAAGGGCGGAGTTTCAACACGCGATCCCACCTCTACCTGGTGAAATAATAAGATCTTTGCACAGAGACTGAAAATCAGAATAATTGAGACGATTTATACCACAGCATTCTGAAAGGTCTGAATTTTCAAAAAACAAGCAGGCACCAATTTATCATATACTTACATTGGATATTAAATCCCCTTCTAAAAACCTATTTAAGTGGGGAATTAAAAAACAAACATTTGTCTTATTTATTGAGAGGAGTGTGTGTGCAAAATTTCAAGTTTCTACTATGAACGGTTAGGGCTAGGCGAAGTCCGGATACATAGATACATATAAATGTCAGAACACATGAATAACCTAAACCCAGTAATAAACCAGTGTTGTGGGTAACGGTGATTAATTGAGAAAATGGATCACAAAATAAGGAAGGTGATGACAATACATAAAGTCTTGCCCCCGAGTGATGAAAGTAGTAGACGATACAGGTATCCCCCGCTTTGCGAAGTTTCGCTTTAAGCCACTTCACTTTTACGAAAGGTTTAGAACAGGTTTTCATACGCTATCTGAAATGGCGTAAAGCAAAGAAGCCATTGCCATTAATTTACATAGAAAATATTTCTGAGCGTTCCCAGATCCCCCAAAATATGTCGAAGGTCGAGGTTTGTCTTCTGCCGTGGGTAATGTGAAAGGCTTGACTGCTTAGCCAACGGTGTTTCATGCAGTTCTTTGTGGGCACTCAAAACATCCTGCAAACCTGCTCTAACCCGATGTTCCCTTTCAAAATGAAAATCATTAAATCATTGCTGCACGGTCAATCGTAGCGAAAAGCGCACGCAAGGTAATTTATTGGGTCTTGGAAGGCTCGAACATTTTCCCTAAATAAAAGGAAGAAAAAAATCACACTAGAAAAAAATCTATAATGATTTTAAAGACAAGAGAAACAGGTCTGGTTAGTTACTCAATAGAAACTGTCATATGACCAATGTCTTTTGGCAGCATGCCATATTTAGAGAGGGGGGTTAAAAAATGTCTTTACTAGACATAATAAGGAGTAAATATTGAAATACATACGTACATACATACATACATACATATATACATATATACATACATAGCCAATCAGCCGGACCAACTCAAAAACTGAAGAAATATATTTTGACAGTTTTAGTGATAGTTTTGGTTGACGGTTTCTAATACTGAAAACTGGATGCTAGACCCCCGAAGAGGCTTGATCTCACTAGGCCTTTATTAATACATCAAATATTCTGGTAGAAATAAGGGATATCAAAACAGGAACGGTGGAGTAGAGACCCTGGTATTTGTGTAAACGACTTTGTTTCGACCAAGTTAACAAATGGTATCAGCGCAAACCAGAGACTGTCATAGAAAAAGGTAGTCGTGAACAAGAAAAATAAAGTCTGCCACTTCCATGGGTGTGGTTCAGCCAGGAGACCACTGGGTGGAAAAGAAATAAACCGGGAAAATGGGAAAATAGTAGGACCTCACCCGAGAACTGCAGATGTATAACATGAGAGACATAGTTATGCCCATAACAATTTGAGCAATTAGAACAGTACCAAAGATACTGGAAACAAAACTGCAGAAACTGGAGATTTCAAGTAGCGTTAAAACTATCCAAACCAAAGCAATGCTTGGGGCGGCAAGCATACTGAGGAAGGTGCTGGAGATTTGAGAAGATTTGCTGTCCCTCAGTTCCCAATGACAACCACCAGGAACCTCATGTGAACAGGCAAATGTATTAAAATAATAACAGCAATAATACAAGAACACTGAAAACTATTCATTCGAGAAAAAGAAATGAAGTTGTTACATATGAAATGTCGTTTTTGGATTAATATGATGTAGGATTATATCAACAACAAAAACGGTAAATATTTAATCCAACCCTTTCCCAATTATCCTCTATTGATAATATGCCATCTCTATAGAATTCTTAAGGTTTAGATGAGAAAATTTCAGCTAGAGAAGGAACATCTAGAACAGGGCTAGGCAACCTACGAACCGCGGGCCAAATACGGCCCTTGAATAGATTTTGACCGGCCCGCAAGCAAGTGTTGGAGTATTATGCATACTTTTATGCTTTAAAGATTCTTTCTGGTATTTTGTACTCAAGGAACTATTTTGTTTAAGCACCACCTGTGGCCTCGTTTTGAGATCTAGCGATGCTCACCATAAAACCAAAATTGTATTACGTTCTACGGCGAATGGACATTTTCAGTTTAATAAAACCTCAGATCGAGGTAAGCGTTTACTTTTAATTGCAGCTCGTCTTTATTCGTTTGCTTACTACTACACTTTCTATCTTTTTAAAAAATATATAGATTCAAAAGATGCCTTGATTGAAATAAGTTGTGACTAAATTGAGTTCTTTGATTACTAATTGGCATTCTTGGCTGATCACATATGATTTTCTAGCATGTATTTAGATCGATAATTCCCATATTTCAAGCTTTTTTTAATGGCATTTATCTGGTCCACCATCCACTATTTATTAATAAGGGATCCGGTCCGCAAACGCAAAAAGGTAGAGACCCCTGATCTAGAACCTGTCATGACTGATCGAGAACCAGCACTCTCTGGTCTTCTGAATATGATTCGTTGCAAGTGCAAGTCGTCTCTCTGCAGCTTCAGTTCCTGTTCGTGCCGAAAGTATGGATTGCGTTGCGTGTCAGCTTGTCTTCATTGTCGTGGGGAGAATTGTGAAAATGTCGAAGAAGTAATCCACGTTGACGACCCTGAAGACGTTGATGATTCAGATTTTGACACAAATGTTGTTGATATTTTCTTATTTTAGAAATTGTCGACGTGGATATTTTGTGTATTATGGGGTTAAATTTCCAGCAAACGCTTTGAGATATTTCTGCTGTTGGTAAAGCAAATAAACAGTTTCACGAATTGACCCATTTTCAGCTTTCGCTCAAACTCGGACTTGCTTGGGCTTGCCCAAATTATTTTAAAAAAACACCTCATTTTAGTATTTTGGTTTCATTTCGATTTTGTTAACATTACAAATGCTTACAATTATCAAAGTAGTTAGTTAGTAACTGTGCAAAAACTGCTCCAAATTTGAGTGATATGTTTGGTAAATATAGCTTTTTTTTAATACATGCTCATAACTTTCCCCCCCAGGATCAGATTAGAGTGGATTTTGGATATTTTATTGTAGGCTACCAACCCTGTCAATGACGCAGCATTCAGCTTGGTCTCAATTTTGTCTAAATCAAAACCTCTACTGGACTACTTATCTGTGCTTTTAAATTCTAGCCTTCGTTCTAACATTGTTTCAGTTAGCTCTATTCAGTTCTTGTCGGTGTTTATTCCATTTGACTCTATTTGTTTAGTTATTTTCCTTGTCTTTGTTATTTATATATGTATCACATATATAAATACATTGATGTCATGCTGTCGACATAGAGAACCGCGTTATATTCGTTCCTAAATACGAACGTGAGAGTAGAGAGGCCAGCAAATTGTAGGATTAAAAGACTCATGCCTACCATGAGAACTTCGTTAGCTCAATCGGTAGAGCAGAACCTGCGTATAAGCTTCCTCCAGGGTGGATGCGGGTTCGATCCCCGCAGGGAGCTCGTTTCTTTATTCACATTTAGGATTTAGGCCGCTCGTTTAGCAGTCGTTCACACCGGGGCTGGGCAAATATAGGTTTTCAACTAAAAATTGTCTTTATAATTATTGTATTACATATATATGTAAATAAACAACGAAATATAACACACAAGATTTTCGTGTTATGATTTACGTATCCGGACACCTGTGGCGGAAATGTAAGTGACCTCGATCACCTTAGGAGATGGGTATATTGCATCAATGTTGTAAACAGGAAATGGTGACTGGTCATTGACACCGTGAGACATCACGTATGCATTGGGGAGATCTATAAAGCAGAAGACAATCATCCCTCCCGGGGAAGCGGACAGAAATCTCGACACTCAAAGAAGACAGACAGACATCAGCGGAGCCGAAAGGCACGACACCGCTCTCCCTGCTCG
The DNA here is from genome assembly GCA_006491835.1 of Architeuthis dux. Classification (NCBI taxonomy): domain Eukaryota; kingdom Metazoa; phylum Mollusca; class Cephalopoda; order Oegopsida; family Architeuthidae; genus Architeuthis; species Architeuthis dux. The sequence continues at coordinate 50,591 of VCCN01003593.1, read as the reverse complement.
GGACAGCCTGGCGGTTCTCCTTATCTTCTCTCTTCCACTCTTCACTATCCGGCCGACAAAGATGTATGTTGTGTAATAAAAATATGTCCAGATATTTTTACAAGCAAGTCTTGAGTTTCCTTCCTTTATAGTGAAGTCCAGCGAATTCTTCCATCGCTATATAACATTCGTTCGCTGATCCAATATTATCTATAGTATGCGTCTCGGGGTAATTTCTATCTTTCCTATGATGACAGGTTGAATAACTGTTGGAGTTTTTATAATAAGGAGACTGCAAACAGCATCTTAAGTGTATGTAGAGAAACTGGCTCAAAAAGAATACAAACATAGGTCTGGTTAGTCACTCAATAGAAAACGTGACGTGATTAATGTATTATGGTAGCTTGCCGTGTTGGGGTGATCAATTAAAAAATGGAAAAAGGGGTGATCAATGAATAAGTTACTTCTCTCACTTTTTGTTGTGCGGTGATCACTAAAAAGAGACTGAATTTTCTAAGAACAAGCGTGAATGTTACCGGACGCAAACTAAGGGCTCAATTTAGCATAAATTTACATTGCAATTCTAACCCAGCTTAAAAACGTATTTAAGGGGAAGGGGTTTAAAAAAAGTTTTTTGTAGAAATAATAGGGAGTAAATGTTTAAAATTTCAGCCCTATAGCTCCATTGGTGTGGCCCGTACGCATGATACATACATAGCCAGCCAGACAGCCAGACAGCCAGACAGACAGACAGACCAGCTCAAAAACTGAAGAAACTTATGTTGACAGTTTTGGTTGACAGATTCTAACAGGCACGACAAAGTAGGAATAAGCATGACAGAGCAGGGACAGTGATACACCGGGAATTGTGCAAACGACTTAGGTTCGACCATGTAAACAAATGGTATGAACCAAAGGCTGTCTTAAAATAAAAAAAGAATAAAATATTCATGGACAAGCATGAAAGAGATGAAAATAAGTCGGTATAAACAGCAAGGCACTCAACACCCTCCCTAGGCTGGACAAGAGAGGAACTTAAATCAATAGATCAGCAGCCCAGGAAGCGTATGACGAAGCACAAGGCACTACACTCCAGAAATGATAGATACTATATTAAAAAGAAAGGCTGAAAGAAAGGGACTCATCATCAGATTGTTCAGACCGCTGAAATGGTATTAGCAAAAGATGTCGGACAGAGCATTACATTTCTTATTTTTTAAATTTGTATTAAATGAAGTATTATAAATCATTATTTTTATTATTAATTTATGATTATTTTTTACCTTCATTTTAATAAAACTAAAAAGTAACTAATAAATTAAGATGAAGGGGAAAAGTAGTAAAATAAATATCATGAAAATGGTTCGTAACAGTAAAATAACAAAAGAACTGTAAATTTTTGAACATTTTCGCAAGAAGGAAAGAACAATTTCAAAGGCAGATTGAAACTATTGCAGACGAGAAATCATAGAAGTAATTAAGAAGAGAAAATCTATAAAGAGAAAGGAAATCTCTCACCATTTCAGCCCAACGCATGTGAATCAAGACCTAATAGAGAAAACAAAACCCAGAAAAACAGTAAATGTCGCCTTTATGTAGCAAAAAACGATAAAGTAAGCCACATCATAAGTGAATGCAGCAAGTTGGATCCAAAGGAAAACAAAAACAGGCACGACAGAGTAAGAACAATGGTGCACTGAGAATAAATAAAAGGTATCAGCATAAATCAGAGGCTGTCTTATAGAATAAAGAGAAGAAGATACCCTGGCACTTGGAAATCCAGACTGACCCTACCACCCAAGCAAAGAAAAAACAAACAAAACTGATTGTGTAGTTGTAAACAAAGAAAATAAATCCGAGTGTGGCTCTAGCAGCAGACAATAGGGTGAAAATTTAAAAAAACGAAAAAAAAAAACAGGATCTCGCCCGGGAACTGAGGAAGCTGTGCCGGGTTTCTCAACCTGTTTCTCCCTATCACTTTTGGTTAATTTGAAAGCAATCGCCCTCCAACCAAACCAAACCAAACCCAACATTCTTAATGAAACTAAAATGACATTTTACTTACGTTGGTTATTCAATATGACCCTTGTGCTTAATGCTTTGATGCTAGATTGTCAATATTTGGATTGATATTTGTGAGTTTTATTCCTATGTCTGTTTGCATTTATATATATATTTAAAATCAACATTTTGTAATTCACCAAGTGGGAGTAGCTTCCCCTCATTTGTTGACTTTACCGTCATAAAACCAAAGGTTGCCTATTTTAAAGAAGATTTCATTTGTATGTTACAAATTATCGCTCCCTTCAGCTCAATTTTTCGCCCACTTGGGGTCGATACCGCCCCCATTGAGAATGACTGCTGCAGAGCATGGGGGTTAGAACCGTTCCCATAACAGTTGGGATAATTGGAACCGTGACAAAGCACTGGAATAGAGATTAGATACATTAGAGATTCTAGGAAGGATTGAAACTGTCCAAACCACGACAGTGTCGGAGGTCTGTCTTGCAAGGATACTGAGAAAGGTTCTGGAGATCTGAGGAGACTTGCTGTCACTCGATACTCAGCGACATCTGGTGTGAACAAGCGAATGCATGGAATATAAAATGATAATAATAATTTTGGCACGTGACTTTTTCTTTCCTTCTTTTTTTTTTTGATTTCTTCCGTCTGTTATTTTATGTTATTGCCACCTGGGTCCTGACCCTGCAGTCTAGTCCCCGCAGACTATGAGAGGGAGGGGTAGGATGGCACTGTTCTGTCAACGTCCGTCATTCTTGGTGATTGCATCTCAATTTAACGTGCCAAATATTTTGCTATTCGCTAACTCAGCCACCGTTTTCTCTCATTCTCTCTTTCTTTCTTACTCAGGTTCACACTCTTCTTTCTTTCGTTCTTGTTTTCCTTCTTTCCTTCTTTCTTTCTTTCTTTCTATGGCTAAACATCGCTCAATGCATCCACACCACAGTTCTCTTCCCCCCCATCAACCACACCCAAACCACCGCCGTGGCTTTGGTCGTCGTTTTTATCCACAATAAACCATCCCCTCTGTTACACACTCTGCCACAAGCCGTGCCTTCCGCCCACCCGCACGCACGTGGAGATCCCATGCCTCCAGCTCACATCACGCTTTCTCTCTCCGCCTCTTTTTCTTTTTCTATCTCTCTCTCTCTCTCTTGTACCCCCGCTCTCTCTCTCTCAGTTCTCTACTATTCTTTCTATTCTCTCTCTCTTTCCCCAGCGTCACCAAAGAAACGCCAAATTCCATTATTTCTCTTTGCCCGTCCCTTGTTCCTCTTACCCGGTCTAACCATATTCTTTTTACTCTCAAGCGAATATCAGCCGACCAGATGAAAGCTCACAAGAACGTCATTATAACTCTTTTAAGTTATGCCGATTATAATTTATTTTATTCTTTCTTTAGTTATCACCTTCGCCTTCCTCTTGCATGTCGTCTCTGTAGTCTTCATATTGTTTTTTTTTCATTCATTTCTTTTCTTTCGTTTCTCTTCTACTAGTTTCTTTTATTTCCGCCACTATCATCGTTACTGCTATTAACAATATCATCCTCGTTATTATCACCCTTGTTTGTTACACGTCTTATCTGTCCCATCGTGTGTGGTACAGGAATCGTAATTTTAACGATTGCACACCAGTAGTTGTCCCAAGTAAGACAAGACGGCCAAGCCCAACTGACAGGCGATATCGTCCGCGCTAGCTGGTTGCTTTGCTTCGAGCAAGTCTAACTGTTTGACTGGCCCGCAAAATTAAAACAAAAACAAGGCAAAACAAATATAAAATAAACAAAAAAAAAAGAATATTCTGTTTCTCAGGCAATGAAAGATGTTCGTTGTTGGTAATATTAATAATAAGCCGTGGGGTCGTCATCTGTCGTGTTGTATGGCTGACGGCGTGGTTTTTAAGGCTCTGTGCTTACAGGCGAGAGAGAAAGAACGAACGAAGAAAGATGAACCGAACGAATGAGTGCAGATGATGACTGCAGAGACCTGACAGAAAGAAAGTGAACGAAACTCCGGCAGCGAAAGAAGAAAAAAAAAAAAAAAACACCAGAAGAACACTTCATTCATTAGGTACAAAATTCCTTCTGCCTTTTCAACGTGCCTTAAACTTTTATTCGTTTTCTTCATCTTCTTCATTAAGTTTATTTATCGTCTGCTTGATATAATTATTGGTGTAATTATTTTCATCATTATCATTGTTTTGCTATTCATCTGTTTTGTATTATTACTACTACTACTCTTGTTGTTGTTGTTGTTATTATTATTATTATTATTATTATTATTATTATTATTATTATTATTATTATTTACTTGTTACTTGTTCCCATTAATTAACAACATCAACGACATCATAAAATATACTTTTTCTTAAAAATTAAAGAACATGATGATTTTATTACATTTGTTTTCGAATAAAAATAGTATTCTACGAATTTAATATTAATTGTACTGTTAATTAATGATTCTGTAAATTTTTTACTAAAGTTAATATTTTCTGTTTGGATTGGAGGACAAGTGACACCAAGTTACGTTCGTGCACTCATCTTAGCGAACCCGCTTTATTCAGCAGTAATACGTTTTTAAGAGTTTCTTTCGTTTTAATTATTTGTTACTCTTACGGACTATTTATAGATATGGTCTGCCTGTGGCCGAAATAGTTACATATTTCCCACCGATGCCATAGGTTTGTGTTCGAGCCAAGGTATAAGCCTGGATTTTGAATACTGACTTTCTCTCCGCTTGCAAGATTGGCGTAACACAATCTTCTTACAACTTTTTCCAATCAACTGGACTAGTGCCGTACTAAACTAAGTTTAGTAAATATCTAGAAGCAATTGTTGAGTATTTCCAGCGACCTAAATTATAACAGTTACGACTGTTACTGCTAACGTTGTTAGAGTTTAATTGTCATTTTGCTATCGGCCTCCGTACTCTGCTTTTAATTGTTAATAGAGTCGATACAATAACGGCATCAACAGTTACAAAATACTATTGCGTTTGCCATGGCAGAGAATAACTATGCTCGTTTTACTTTGTGTACCACAGATTTTAAAATGCCCTGTGTGCAGCAAAAGCATAGACTGGTGAAATAGGGGTATGTGGAGTCTTCGATGATATTTAAAAACCAGCCCACCTGAATTCGTATATAGACCACAGGTACTCATTTGGATTTAATGTTACAACAAGGAAACTTCTGTAAAAGTTCAATTTGTGCATTCTAAAATCTGGAAAAGACTTCCAAATAAACACAAAAATAAACTTTATATAAATAAGATAGATAGATATGAACAGATTGAGATAGATAGATAGATAGATAGATAGATAGATAGATAGATACATAGATAGATAGAAAGAAAGATATGAACATAATACGATTAATTACATTTTCTATAGTTTTGGGAAGTGTCATTAACATTCAAATAGTTCTTCGGACGATTGAACTCCTTGTTGTTTGTGTTGTTAACACGACGTTTCGGTCGATCCATTCTCCGGCCTTCTTCAGGTGTAATATCTGACTGTGATGGGGTAAACAGAAGTTTTTTTTTAAATTTCCAAGGGGGTAACACTTATAACGTAGGATTCTGGTAGGGACAGGACAAAGAAACACCCGAATCTTACGTTATAATTTAAAAAAAACAAACTCTGTTTACCCCATCATATTCGGAGATTACACCTGAAGAAAGCCGAAGAAGGGATCGACCGAAACGTCGTGTTAACAACACAAACAACAAGAAGGAGTTGAAGATTAATTACATTAAGTATAAAATAGTGATTGATAGGAGCATTACCTGACAGATATGTAATGAGATAGATGGAGATGAATAGAGAGAGAGGAGTGGGAGTGGGGAGAAGAAGAAAAAGAGAGAAGTAGCTATGAAAGGAATATAAAAGAAAAAGAAGAACGAGAAGAAGGAGAAGAAGAAGAGCCAGATCGAAAAAGAATGAGACAGACAAATAAATAAACACTTAAGGTGAACATTGCGTGTTGACGCCATTATTTGGACGGTGGCCGGTATTTTCTTTTTTCACTTACCGGATAAAATTACCGAAATAGAATAATGTGAAAATAACGGAAATCACTCAAAATTATGCGGACATGCATACACCCATGTATATATAGATACCT
>VCCN01003589.1:91118-103005 GCA_006491835.1 Architeuthis dux | reverse complement strand
AAAGCGACAGCCGAAAACATGAAGCTAGGTATGTAGCATTTTACGAGTGAATTTCAATTACACAGTACAAAGACTATGGATTGTTGAGTGTGGTATATACATATATATATTGTTAGAACGGGAATTTCACCAGCTTTCTAACAGTCTAAGTTTTTGGCTTCAAATCTTACAGCATTTTACGGGAAATATTTTGATCTATTGAGTCAGCCAAAAACGTGAAGCTAGGTATTTCACAAAGAAATTTCGAGTACACAGTTCTACGGATTGTTGAATTAGTTTTTGATGGGGATATATACATATATATCGTCAGAAAGGGAATTTCCCCAGTCAATTTTTTACTTATTATATTTATTAAAGTAATTATTCTCGGTATCTTGAGAAGGGGGGTATTTTTCGTCCGCTGTGTGTTCTGTTGGGGATCTTTCCGGACTTGTTAGTTGTACTTGTTGATATTGATAGCAACGTTTGGTATTATGTTTATCTGGAGTTATTTGGGTGTGTTCATTTGTTTTTAGGAAATGACGGCGATTTCGATTTATATACTTTCCTTTCTCGGTGATTGCTAAGGTTTATGTGCAAATTTTTGTTCATGAGTTGTTTAGCAGGAGATTGTGCACCATTCTTTAATTGTGTTGTTTTTAGAGCTAAGAGTGCCAAATTAGGATCATTATTATTCTGTATAGCTTTTTTGAGAGTTCTCTCTTGTATGTTTCATTTAACCAATCCATTTGATTGAGAATAATTTGGACTTGATTTCGAAGTCCTTGCGAATATTTAAAAATGTGATATGAATTCGGGTCCGTTGTCACTAACAAGTGACAACGGACCCGAATTCATATCACATTGAAAAAAATGCTGAATTTTGCAAATGTGTTCTTCAAGCATTTTATGACTGTATTTGAATTTGACGTAAGTCGAGAAGAAATGATTTGTGATATAAATGAATACATATATAATATAAATACATCTGTTCCCACATTCGTTCATGGTATAACAGGAATTCATGTGGATTTAAAGGTTCAGCTTTAATGTCTTTGATTTGAGAATTAATGCCAGGCAATTGCCTGGCATTAATTCTCATTGGCTCGTGCTATGCCTTTTTCAGTGCCTAAATGATCGGTATGGACTGCGCAGAGTGGAATGGGACTATCTGGCGTAAGCGATTAGGCGTTGGCGTTCTGGCGTGAGCGTTTAGGCGATTGAATACTATTATTTACTATATGAATATTTGATATAAAAATCCAGTTGGATTTTCAACACACATACGAATTTATATTAATTCAAACATTCCAAACAAAGAAATAGCCATAGATATCCAGTACATCCTCTCTGTCACCACAACACAATATTCTCTCAATATTCTCTCTTTGAAATCTACCCCCCCACCCACCTTTGGGACAAGATGTCACTCAAGCCCAAGTCAAAATCTGTCCATTCATCACCAAACAATTGACACCATCGATGACCTTTTGGGGATCAACCAAAACTATGGATGTAACACGAGGTGCCAACCCATTAACGCCAGACAACATTCATTTACCAACTTTTCCATGTTAGTAACACAAATCATTTTTACACTCACTCCTGTCTGTGCGTCTTTCACATGTTCATCCCTAAGACTAAATTTAAATATATCTCCATTTTAAAAAATATATCTGACTCCATTATAAAATAATAAGAGCGTAGTAATCTCTAACTAATAGTAGCAGCAGTAGTAATAGTGCCTATAGTGATAGTGCCTATAGTGATAATGACTACCGATAGCAAGCTAGGGTGCTGGTGAAACTAGAGAAAGAAAGGTAATAGTTAGCGGTATGCGTAAGAAACATCTTTCTTTCTCTGTCGGTTCCTGCAGTATTAAAATGAATGAAATACATGTATGTTGCAAGTTGCACATGGTAACAAACAATGAGAATACTCTGCAACGATAAGAAGTATATTTATTACAGAAGATATAACAAAAAGTAGTACTGATGAGAAGAAGGAATGCATTTAAAGAGTTAGTAAAGTGTTAAAGAGTTCTTCGTTGGTTGAAGAGGCGAGTTGAGAGGCGCGTCTCTGTGGAACAGATCATGGTTTTGTTAAGGCAATCAAAACTGACTGAACAAATATGAAGAATATTTTTATAGTAAGAGGTGAGTGGTGGATGTGTGGCTGGTCGAAAGATGAAATGTAAGGTGACAAGAATACAATGGTTTGCCAGACTTTTTGTCTACAAAGCGTATCATGTTGCGAGTCAAGTACATTATTTTCATGTCCTGAAGAACACTAGATAACTTTATTTCTCGGAATAAAAATCTGGGTGTCCAGTGGTTTCACTTGTTGACCGGAGTGTGTAAGTGCAAAAATACGTATGTGTCCGTTACAGTTACATTTATTATTATTATTGTAATGACAATGAAAAACTTGCCGAGTGCTTTTAAATGCTTCATTCAATTAATTGTAATAGTTACAGTTTAGTTTCGTTTAAATCATTGTTTCTGTTTTCTTAATTTTTATGACTTCTTCTTTTACCTTCATCTTAATGTATTAGTTGCTTTGTTGAATGGTGTTTCCATTCTTATTTCCGTTGATATAAAATGGCTGATGTGAGATGGATTGAAGCAAAGCTGGAACGCACTGATTAGTCTTTATTGAACTGAAGTTTTAGCGGGAAAATACAAACAAAGAACGGATTTGCCGTAAAGCGGAAATCCGGATTTTACAACATCGTTGCCGTAAACCAGTATCTAAAACGACATCAGAAAATACATCAATACAATTTCATCAACTTTAGTTTACATATCAACATCCCCTCTTAAACTAAATTTTTCTGTTAACATTGAATTCATTAAGTGTTGACCTAAGATTTTTTAAAAATCTCCAAATGAATAACAATTGCCGAAATCAATTGCTTCATCTATCTTTTGAGAATAGAATATTCTCATCAACATTTAATTTACCAAATGTTGGCTTAAGGTTTACAAATTATTGTTTCACTTATTTTCCCGTAATTATAAATTCATCTAGTAACATCAAATCTATTCAAACATGTCAGCAATTTTAAACTTATTATATTTACCAGTCCGTATGGACTGGTAAATATAATAAGTTTAAAATTCTAGAAAGATCAAATCAATTATAATCCAAAAATAATTTTGGAACCTTCTAATAATATTGCTGACATGTTTGAATAGATTTGATGTTACTGATGTTAACAGCCAAAACTGTTTAAATTTCCTTTTTATCCTGAAAAAGGATTACAATTTTTAGGATCAAGATATCAATGGGACCTCATTATTTAATTGGTAACAATATCCTGAGATACTTTTATCTTCAGAATTTGTCCAGTCAGAATCACAAAATCCTACTAGATTCCGGTCACTTAGACCTTTGAAATTTGAGGCAGTAATGCCTTTAATATATTTCAAAACAAATTAACACAAACTTAAATGACAAATGTTGAGACAATTTAGTAACATAACACGGATCTGGTCTAGTACAATTTCCCTATAAGATTTTACGTGGGACTTTGGGTTACAGTCAAATATTTTAAATCTATTTAATATTTTGTTTGACTCATTCTAATAACTTAACACAAAATTCAATTCCAATGCCTAAAAAAAGAATATATGACATTGAAATTTTGAGATAAATTATCTTCACATAATTCAAACGATTTTTTGACTTTTCATTTGTCTGATTAAACATTTCATTCAAACAAGATTTTCAACTTTTCGTTTGTTTGAGTAAAACATTTCACAAAACTACAGTTACATATCATTCAAACAATATTTTCATTTGTTTGAGTAAAACATTTCACAATCCTACAGTTACACATCTTTCAACCAAGATTTTCCATTTCCATTTTGTAATTGTTTTTTAGCATATACATTTACAATCAATTTTAGTAATGTATGTTTTGCATATTGTCAATTTTCTCCTTTTTTTTTCACCAAATTATGTTCAATCTTTTCGAATATAATATATATTTTAGTCCGGGGGCCAGCAGGGGCTATACCGTGCACCCCCCCTCCCCATGATTCTAGAAAAAAAGTTAGGAAGAACTACCTCATTTGCATAAAACAAAATGGCCGCCATTATACACCAAAAAAACAGAATTTCATATCTCGTCTCCCAGTCGACATATCTGAGTACTTTAAAAGGCTAAATCATGGGTTTCAGACATGAGAAATTCAAAAATACACTTTATATAGGTATTTCAGAATTTGGACAGTGGACTCACTGAATACTTAGCTTCACGCCTTGGGCTGTAACATTTAAAGCCAATCAGATACAAATTGGGAACATACAGCGTTATAAAGCCGATGACATTCTCTTTCTAACGATATATATGTTTATACCACAATCAAACATTAATTCTACGATCCATTTTGGGCTGTAACATTTTAGAACCACCAGATACAAATTGGGAACATACACCGTTGGGAAGCTGATAACATTTTATTTCTAACGATATATTCATATATTCTCACGAGCTGGGAGACACTACAGTGTCTCCCAGCTCGTGGGAATCTCACTGAATAGGAAGATGAAGCAAAAGGAACAAAGGACAAAGACAAATGTTGAGTTTCCACAAAACGGCAGACGGCCGAATTTCCGTCGCCACGTGGTGGCGGTCTCGCTGAGCTGTGGCCGTCTCTGGGCATCTCTGCGTTGGAACCACATGGTCGCCTCTGGGCATCTCTGTAAAGCGTGTGTCTCTATTGCTGAAGCTCGTGCGTTTGCAAGTTCGTCGAGTACTTGTTTCAGCGTGGGGTTGTCCCTCAGGGCTCTGCGTCTGACCAGCGTGGAAGAACAGCCTTGCAGAATTTGCGCCAGAATTTCACGTTCTACGTGTTGGAAATCGCACGTGGTGGCCAGATTCCGAAGTCGTGTGTGATACCCGTCTAGGTCTTCCGAAGCTGTCTGGATCGCTCATCTAAATTTGAAGATCTCGTAGCACGTGTTTTTTAGGGGGGTAAAATATGCCGTCAGCGAACGTTTCAGCTTTTCGTAGTCCGCTGGTGTTTCTACCCCATCCACCATGTCTTTGTCTTCATCTGTGAGGCTATCGGCGATCTCAAAAATGCCGTCGCCGGCATAGTGGAGAAACATGGCCCGTTTTTGCCCTCGTTTTCTACATCCAAAGCGCACAGCAGATTCTCGAACTTTTCGATCCACTTTCGCCATCTGTTGTGTATCTGAAATGGTGGAAACGGAGTCAGGAAATTAGCCATCGTGTGTTGAGGTTATTAATCCTTTGTGTTTTAAAAGACGGATCTCATCCTCGTCGCCAAAATGTAGTGTCTCCCAGCTCATGGGAATCTCACTGAAAAGGAAGATGAAGCAAAAGGAACAAAGGACAAAGACAAATGTGGTGATCACCGTCAGAGAGAGGACTGCTCGTCCTTCCATTTCGTGCGATTCTCTTTATTTTACCCCGGTTTGCCCGGCGCATGACCGGGAACTCACTCAGGTATTTGCTCCCTTGCGTAGCCCGGCCCGACATCACAATACCTTCATCAAAAACTAATTCTACGAACCATAGAATTTGGACAGTGGACTTGAAGTTTTCTCGTAAGACGCTGAATACTTAGCTTCGCGTTTTGGGCTGTAACTTTTTAAAGCCCAATAGATACAAATTGACAAGATACACCGTTGGAAAGCTGAGGAAATTCTCTTTCCAACGATATATATATATATATGTATATATCTCCTTCATGAATTAAATCCACAATTGTGTCTATAAAGTATACTTGACACTTCCTTGTAAAATTCTGAAATACCTATATATTCCTTTTTTAGGCTAAAATAAATCCCAAGGAACATTTTCCTTTGTTGACTGTGGAAGTCTATCAAAATTGTGCATGGATTTAGTTTACAATTATTGAGTTCAAAATCGTGAGTGTTACTTACTTAGAATACGAAGGACTCATTGTTGTCGTCATACCTTTCTCCTCTATTGTCACTGTCGGTGATGAATTTCACATAGTTTTTTCTTCTGCTTGTATACTTTTGTAAACATTGCACCATCTTTCATTTTTACTTTTGCCGGATTTCCCACAACTACAATACAATAATTGCATTCAAATTCACTTTCATGACTGTCAGTTCATCCTGAGTATCATTGTGGCTAGTCAAAGCGCAGTTGTCCCCCCGTGATTTCACTATTTCCAGGTCCAGATTTGTATCATACTTTTTCTTCCCAGTTTGCGTAAAGACGTGTTTCACAGCGCTCCTGTCTCTCATGATTTCTGCCCGTCCACGTACGCGTGATATTTCACGCGTACCCCGGACGGTCTAGATATAAAAACAACACAGAACCAAGTAAGCAAATTCCCTTAATTTTACATACACATTTTTAATATAATTATGAACTCTTTGTCACATACACATTTTTAACATCATCATGAAAGCATTTTACTTACACGATATCTTAAACCTACACGAAAACAAATATATCCGAACAAAGGACTCGTACCTATTTACACACATATACACGGACAATGGACTTCTAAATTTACACACACGCTTAAATTTTCACCCTTAAATGAATAAAGAAATGCTCGTCTCTTTCAAAAATTGTCTTTCGTTTGTCTCTCGTTGCTGTTTTCTTTTTCTTCCATTGATCGTATTCAAAACCTACATTCGAAAACTTGTACCATGGAGAAATCTAAAAACCTTCTTCCCCAAGGCCGGATTCTTTTCCTCAACAAATCCCTGCGGACGCCGGCAAAATACATCTCGTTCCATATCATCAGTATCGTTTTTTTATTTGGATTTTTCCGCTACCTCGTAGGTTCCCAATGAGGATTTGAAATCGCTGGAATTGATATGTTCCTTCGCTTGGATGATAACCGTGGAAAAAGGTTTGAATATGTTTGGTAACCCCTTGATCACCATTGCCTGTCGCTTATGACTTCTCCAACAGTTTTTAGTGATGTGGTCATTTTTCAGCTCTTAAAACATAGTCTGTTACACTCTCACGTGCAGCCTTTTTCAGTGCGGGACTGAAAAGTACCGTATAGAGTGCAATAATTCTGGGTTTGCCACTCCCAATGTAATAATCCCGCAGGATTTACAGTGCATGTCGTCCATCGTACCTTGCGTCTCTGATTATTAGCGATAAACTTCTGTCATCCACGTGTATTTCGTTCACTTTCTTGGGCTGGGTCGTCGTTGTGATTTAAAGATGAATCGACAACTTGTAGAAGCAGGTAGTTCAGAAATCTTTCTTCCCACTGTTCAAATTTCTCTTCATCTCTATCAGAATATAACTTTGTTACCTGGGCTCGATAACCCGTTGTTTCCATTCATATTTCCGTTGATATAAAATAAAAGTGAGATGGAAGCTAGAACGCACATGTGTCTCCACTGATTCTCTTTAGTTTAGTTTAACGGTTTATCCACAAACATCTGTCATGTTGACACCCATCTTTTATCAGTGGTCCCTAATCACCGAGCCGCAAGGAAACGGTATGATTCCGCAATATTTCATTTCCTTGGATCGTAATATTAAATTCGTTAGATGAACCCTTTTAGAAACGAAATTGCGTGTATTAGTTGACTTATCACCTATATTGTCAATATTAAAACGGTGTGCAGTGCAAAATAAAAGGTTGGGACCCCTGTTTTAATTTAATGTCAGCTCAAAAACACAAGTCAAGCTCAAGGTCAGTTTTTTCAGCTATTCATCATCATACATTCGCCCAGGTTTTCGCAATTCTCCTTCAGGTCGTTACTGTTGGTGCCGTAACACTGTCCGTCGACATCGAGAATGAACTTGACGTCAGTGTCGTGAAAACGAGCGAACCTTTCGTCCATTTCTCTGTGAATCGACAACTGTGAATTACGTCTATTAACTCGGTCATTTGTTTCTTTCAACTTCAAAATACCATCCCTGACAGTGACTTTTCTTTGATCATTAAAATGATTTCAGGGAGCTTTCAAATCCAGGGCAACATCATGGAAGTTTATGCTAGGATTCTGTAATCTCTTTTGAAGTCAATGTGAATGATTATTTTGTTCCTAGCTGTCTGAAAATCATAATTCAACATTCAATATTGCCGAATCATACCTTTTCCTTGCGTCACTTCTTGTTTCACTGGTCTTGTTTGTATGGTCTATAATGTCCTGGAGAACTTGAATTATCTCCTCAAGATACTTGTTGACGAGCTTCACTGCTTCTGTCCTTGCATTCCACCTGGTTTCAAACTGCGACTTAACAACAATGTCCTGGAGAACTTGAATTATCTCCTCAAGATACTTGTTGACGATCTTCACTGCTTCTGTCCTTGCATTCCACCTGGTTTCAAACTGCGACTTAACAACCAAAGGCACGGATTTATTTTGGCTTTTTCCAGCGCTGTGTTGAACAGTGATTCCAAAATAACGTGACCATCATTCACTCAATTTGGTGTGTGTACAAACTAGATACCTGTTTGTACACACCAAATTGAGTGAATGATTGTCGCAATTCACAAACACTACCAGAGTGTTTATCCCACTTATTCTTTGATGAACACCGCTTCTGTTTCCAGCCATCACAGCAGCATTGTCATAGCACTGTGACTAACAATCTTGTAGCTCCATTTCGACATTCTCTATCTGTTTCAAGATGTCAACAAGCAAGCTTTATTCAGGTTTATCTGGATAAAACCAAAGAAGGAAACTGTTTCCCCATAAAATCAACTTCCACGTACATCACTTATTAGATTTAAAAGGAAATAAAGTATCTAATATAAAAATAGAAATATGCGGAGGAAGAAGTGAGTGAAATGGATTCACTATAAAATGTAGCAGGCATGCATGTTCATCATTATAAACATGGATGCCGTGGTAGTAAATGCTAGTAGCAGTTCCCATGTGTAAGGGAAACAAAGAAGAAAGAGGATGCAGAAATTAGGCTGACAGCTGAAGCGGGAAAGAACCCTTTGCTTGAAAGGGGGGTCTCCGACTGGCTGAAAGTGTAGACATCAGATTTTGAAGACGATGGAAGGCGGCCATTTTAAAAGGAGTATTTTTAGACACGTTAATGGAAATTGGATCAAACAAAGAAAACAAATGCAGGAGTACAAAATAAAACATAATAAACGAAAAGTGTACATATATTGCATGTAGAAAAGAAAGGCAAAATCATATAAAGGAGGCTTTAGTAGATCGATCGCATGCTTTATAAGGGAGTTAGGAAAGAAAGTTATTGCCACTAGCTCTGTAACAGAAATGGTCTCGTCTTGATTCGGGTCGGTTGTAGTTGAATTGAAATATAAGGTGATAGTTGTACCGTGGACGAGGAATCCGTGAAGGTAGGAGAAGAATAAGTGTCAAGGAGAACTAAGCTTCTGTCAGAATGTAATTTAGGGATACAAATCCTCAAACTGAATTAGAAGCAAAACAGATTAGCGTGAAGCAAACATGATTGGTCCTTTAGACAGAGAGTGACAAGGAGAACTAAGCTTCTGTCAGAATGTGATTTAGGGATAAAAATCATCAAACTGAATTAGAAGCAAAATAGATTAGCGTGAAGCAAACATGATTGGTCCTTTAGACTAAAGAGATAGCAGCAATTATGATCCTTATGACATACCAAAATGAAGTACTGGTTATCATAGATTCAGTGGGAAGAGAAATACAGAATATTGTAAGGAAAGAATATATGTACTGGTAATATATTCTCCAGAGATTCTGTAGGTTAGAACTAAGATGTTGGCTATCGAGGCAAAAATCCGTACACAGACAAATGTGGGTGCTTGCCGAAAGCACGTAGCTTAAGAAAGGTTTTTGTCTAGAAAGGAAATGAATGATTACGCGAAGAGTCCTATCTGGAGAGATAAAGAGATTTTACGCGTCTGAAGGATGACACGGGCGGAATGGGCAATAAGCGCCAAATGAGCGAAGAGAATTGTTTACGTGATGTTTTATAGGAAGCCGGTGACGTCACGAAAAATACTATGTGATAAAACCAGCCCGATGTTCGAATCCATATTTTCGTATATAATAATTTTGGAAAGTGGCTGCTGCACATAGAAAGGTAAACTATATACTGAGACAAACATTTGACGCTAGATATGCACCGTACGTACGACTTACGAACAGGCCTAGGAACGGAACTCGTTCGTAACCCTGGGACTCCCTGTATAATGCTAAACTGAACATATATTTTATGTCCAGTAGAATTGTGGCGTAGTAAGCGTCTGTAAGTGTTCCAAAATTTTCGTTTAGAATAGAGAACGTTTTTATGGACGGGAGAGAAATAGAATATATTTTTTCTTTTTGCATTTCATCAACGCACGTTTTTCATTACAAAAGCAGACAACAGCGTGAAAATTCATTTAATGTCGTGTAAATAAACACAGCTTTTCTTCCTTTTATTCTATTTGCATTCGTCTACGCATATTTTTTTTGTTTGTATTTAATTTATTTTTATTTTTAATAGTCAATATTGGAAATTTGTTAGTGGCTTTTTTAAAAAATACAGTTTAGACTTTTTAAATGAATTTTTTACTATTATTTTCCCTTAGATACCAAGTTAAATTCTACCTCATTATTTAATTGTACTGTAAATAAAAATTGCTTTTCCACTTAATCTCTATTCGCATTAAAGATATTTAAAAAATATTTATTTAAAGATATATTAAATAAAAACATTAGAAATGAAAACAGGTTGTATGAGAGAGAGAGAGAGAGAGAGAGAGAGAGAGAGAGAGAGAGAGAGAGAGAGAGAGAGAGAGAGAGAGAGAGAGAGAGAGAGAGAGAGAGAGAGAAAAAAAAAAGAGGGGGGCGTTTTATGTGCGTTAGAGAAAAAAGGTAATCTAGCTAAGAGGGAAACTTTCCCTTTTACGGGTCAAAAGTGAGGGGAAACATTTTTCCACATTAGGGGTCAAAATAGATGGGAAACTTTATTTTATTTTAGGCGTCAGAATTGGGGAGAGGCGAGTTTTTTCCCTTATAAGGATCAACATCGGGAGGGGCACTCTTCTGTCCAGAGGGTGGAGGTAACGTTTTTTTTCACGTTTCAGGGGTCACAATCGGGGGGAGTTTTCCCTTTCATGTGTCAAAATCGGGGGCGGGAGATGTTTCCCTTTTTTATTGGTTAAAATCGCGGGTAGGGTCTCCTTTTTTAGGGGTCAAAATCGGGATGGGGACTCATTTTTCCAGGGTGGGTCATACACTTTTTTCACGTTTCAATCGGAGGAACTTTTTGTCTTTCAAGTCCGAAGGGGGAATTCTTTCCCTTTTTAGGGGTCAGAATCGCGAATTATTTTCCCTTTTAGGGGGAACTGAGGGGGAACTTTATTTTTCCCTTTTATGAAATCTCTATAAAATATCATTTCTTTTCCTGTATTTTTATATTTGAAATTATTTTTCCCCGGGCGACGCCCGGTAACCATGCTAGTCAATAATAATTGAATGGGAAAATGAAAGGTTTTATTTGATGTTCTGTAAAATGAAAAAAATCGATTGAATGTAAATAAAAATCAAAGGTAATCAGTGAACGTTCACTTTTCCTATTCTCAGATTTCCTATTCCCAGTTTGCCTACAGCCCAGTTTGATTTTGTCAACGATTTGTGTAAAAATATTGGAAATTGCAGAATTAATACAATATTTTATTAAGACACTATGGAAATTGCAGAATTAATTAAATAATAAAAAAAGACCCAAGGAAATTATTTTTTAATTCTTATATTGTTAAAGCACTTTTATTATGTAGCAGCCACTTTACTAAAAATAGTTAAATACGAAAATATGGTTTCGAACATCGGGCTGGTTTTATCACCACGATCAAACCAGAATATTTTAAGGCATTTAGCCTCTAACTTGATGTGCCGAAACTATAAAAGTGATCTCTGATGATGGTAATCCCCGGGACCTATATTTGAGGCCTTTATTTCTGATCTGGGCGAA
>VCCN01003589.1:43793-86888 GCA_006491835.1 Architeuthis dux | reverse complement strand
TTAGCTTCATTGTATGCTCGAATACCTAACTTTACGTTTTTGTCCAACAGATACAAATTCACAAGATACACCGTTAGAACGCTGATAAAATTCCCTTTCAAGCGGTATATCATGTTATCTGTATAAACATAAGATTTTATAAATATATATATCGGATAGGAATTTTATTAGCTTCATTTACAGAGTATGCTCACATACCTAATGTAGTGGAAGGGGGATAACTCTGTTGGTCTCTATCGGAATTGTGTCCCTTCCAAGTAAAACGAGGGACGAGAAAACGTACGAAAATCTCGTTTCCTCGTTTTTTTTATTCTTCTGGATTTACTTTCATTACGAGACGTAAATACTACGGACAAAATCGAGTTTTCTCCGATTAAATATCGGCTCCTCTTGCTTCTCTTACGAAAGGATTGTTAGAAAAACCCTCTTTTTTCTCAACCGGACTTTTTCTCTCCCCAGAATCTTTTTGTGTTGTTTCAAACGAATTATTGCTTGACCAAAAAATCTCAGAAGTTGAATTATTCTGTAGTGTTTCACCGTTATTCTCTTCTCTGCAGTTTGTTTTTGTTTTTCCCACATTAAATTCCTTATTCCCGTCTCGTGAGGGAGTTGTTTGACCTTTGCACCTCGATAACCACGCCGTGACAAACAAAAGAGGTGTAGCCCGATAGGAGAAGACCGCAAAAAAAATAATCGTGTCGGTGGAAAAAAGTTATTTGGCTGGAGTCGCTAAAAAGCAAATAAACAAACAACAAGAAAGGAATCTTTGCTAGACGAAGAGGTATTGCATTTCATTTGTCCAACGACTAGGAGAGAACAAGTGTCAGCAAGTCAAATTTAAAAATGGAAAATGGACAAATTTCGGCGGCTTGGATGGAGCAAACCAGGAGTTTCGGAGAAGCCATCGGGCTTACGGGAAGGAGACTGTACATGTACATGAGGGAAAAGCAGAAGGAAGGAGAAGACCGGGAGAGGGGGGGGGAGAGAGAGGCGGGGAGAGAGAGGGGATAGAGTCAGAGCTCACGAATTGGAGATGGAAAATGCGTGTCCAGAATTCTCCAAGATATCCCGGGAGGGCAGTGATGGGCAACCCACTCCCCCTGTACCTGTAAAGAGGAGAGACCATGAATGCTTTTCTGATGCGATTTGAGAAACTGCGAGCAATCACTGGCCCCAGGATACATGGGCGTCTAAACTAACCGGAAAAGGCGTTGGAGATGGACGCACGCCTATACCCCGAACAATCCCTGGACTTTGAGATGGTGAAGGAAGCCCTGTTGAGAGCTTTTGACCTGACCGTAGGGGCTTTCCGTAAGAAGTTTAGGGCAGGAAGACCCGAGCTACTCCTGGAGACCCCAATAGAGTTTGCAGCACGCCTAGGCGGATACCTAAACAAATGGATGGAGCTGAGCAGGATGCACGAGCTTGACCGGCTCCTGGACCTCCTAATAAGGGAACAATTCCTTGGGGAAGTAGCACCGGAAGTATCTACATTTGTGCGTGAAGGGGACCCAAAAAGCCTGGAAGAGGTGGTAGCGCGAGCAACGTGTTACCTTGACGCGAGTGGAAGGACCATGGCCCCGAGGGGGGTGAAGGAGGGACCAACGGCCACAACTACTCTGCGAGGCTCGAATGCACCAACAATGACGGACAAGCAGAGGTGCTATCACTGCGGACAGGCCGGACACCTTCAGGCAAACTGCCCACGGAAACACAGGGTTTTTGTGGAGCGGACTCGGAGTGCAGCCAACACCCGGAAAGGCGGAGGCAGCAATGTGTGTGGTCACACTCCAGGTGATCGGTAAGAAGTCGCTACATCCGCCCAACAGTGGTGAACCGAACACGAGGAACGTGCCTACGGGACACAGGGTGCACTACACTTCTGCTGGAATAGAAGGCAGAAGAGATAAGACACCCAACCTGGCAGATGGGAGGAGGAGGATAGAAGTCACCAGAGTCAAGATAAGCTACCCTTATTTCCAGGGAGAATCAGAGGTTGGGATAATAGATGGGCTCCTACGTGATGTGATCGTGGGAAACATCCAGGGAGTCCAAGATCAACCTAACCCCAAACCCACATATGTGCTGTGGAAACTCGGAGCAAAGCTCGCTAGCCCCAGAAACGGCGGGAACTCGCTGTAGGCGGTGTGGACCCGGGCGAGTTAAAGGCCGCCCAACGAGACGACCACAGCAAAGTAAGGGAATTCTAGGCCAATGATACAGTAGAAGAACCAGTGAGGACCACGTTCGAGCAACTCAGGGAAAGACGATATACTCGTTTTCGGCACTTCCTGGGAAGACCACTTGCAAGCCCTGGAAGAAGTCCTACGACGCATAACATCACCCTTCGACCCTCCAAATGCGAATTGGGGTGCCAAGAGATACATTTCTTGGGACACAGGCTCGCAGATCAACACATAAGTTCAGGGAAGAGGGAATTGAGGCACTCCGACAAGCCAAGAGACACCAAACCAAGAGACCGTGTCAACTTTTACAGGAAATATATTCTCAACTGCGCCACCGTAGCCGTACCGTTGTCGAACCTAACCAAGAAGGGAGATTCAAACCGGAATTACAGTGGGACAAACCCTAAAGGACCACCTGACATCGAAACCAGCTGATAAATCCAGAACAGGGGTTCACGCTACGGACCGACACATCGGATGTCGGCCTTGGAGCTGCGCTGGTACAGGAGAGAGGAGACAAGGGGCTCCATCCGGTAGCTTATGCCAGCAAAAAGCTGATACCCACAGAAAAGAACTATAGCAAAATAGAAAGAGAGTCTGGACAGTGAAACATTTCTCCCCATACTTGTGGAGAAAAGAATTCCGACTCCAAACAGACCATTATCCCTTGGCGTATTTGAACAGGATCCAATGCCCAAATGGGAGGATCCTGAGATGGACTCTCTTCCTGCAGCAGTACTGCTTCAAACGTAGAGTCGAACATCCAGAGGTAGGAAGGAATGACCCTGAGAAACACGCACAATGATCCATAAGAGTTTGTCCGTACCGCAAGTGCCAAAAGACTGGTGGGGCAATGTAGTCGAAAGGAGATAACTGTTGTTCTCTATCGGAATTGTGTCCCTTTCATCGGGGCACGGGAGTGCTAAAGTAAAATAAAGGGACGAGAAAACGTACGAAAATCTCGTTTCCTCGAGATTTAAAATTGGCGCGCGGAGGACAAAGAAAAACGAAGGTGACATCAGTAGCAGCTCAGCGACTGAATGAACGAAAGCCTGGTGCTCTCAGATTAGGAGAATAGCGATCGAAACGTTGGTTAAACAGAACGGTAAATGACTTTTCCTTAATTATTGTTGTGGACTTACTTTCATTACGAGAAGTAAATACTACGGATAAAATCGAGATTTCTCCGAGGAAATATCGGCTCCCCTTTTGCCATACCAAAGGACTGTTAGACAAATCCTCTTTTTTCTCAACCGGACTTTTTCTCTCCACAGAATCTTCTTATTTTGTTTCATATATAAACGAATTAGTGCTTCACCAAAAAACCCCAGAAGCTGTGTTAATTTTCTTGAATTATTCTGGGCTGTTTCACCGTTGTTCTCTCCTCTGCAGTTTGTACGTATGTTACGTTATGCTCGTTGCGCGAGCTTTAAATTAAGTCTTAATTAGGTTGGTCATTTAAATAAGTATACTTTCTGATAAGTCATTTCAGTTTTAATAAACTTTTGATGGCCTTGTTAAAATCTTATCACGGTCAGAAAAAGGAATATATTTCTTCCGAGACCTATGCAGGTTATAGGTGAATGTTTGGTGCCGGTTTTGAACAGAAATTAATTTGGGAGTTAAATCCATTAGTAGATATTGGTCCATCATATCTACAAAAACACATTAAGAGATTTTAAGTTATTTGATAGCAGACCGAAGACGATAGAGAGATAAGTAATTAACTGAAGTGACCGCAGTGGACGCGGTGAAGAATGACACGTGGTTGGGGGAATGGGCGGGTCATAGATAGCGATATCAGGGGTAGAGACAAAAATCAACATGCAGGCTTAAAAAGGAACCATTTTTAATTGGGAGTGTAATTAGAGGTAGTTAGGTAGTTAGTTCGTGTGGTCAGCCACACGTCGGCCTTCGTAACCAACACTCGCCTAAGTTTATCAGTCCCTTTCTTTCTCTCGATCCGTAAACAAATCGGCCATGTATACGCTCTCACCGGGCGATATGTGTTTGTTATGAAAACTGCTGGATATCTCCAGCTATTTATGTATACGAAAATAAACATCGATGCGCTATAACCGTGACTTTGTTTGTTTCATCGTTCGAGTGCACGCTGTCCTGTGCAGTTTCTTCCTGTATGTCTTAACGCTATGTCTGCATGCTACTAACATGATTACGCAACTTGTACACCATTGTTTTTCCCCACATTAAATTCCTTATTCCCATCTCGTGCGGTAGTTGTTTGACCTTTGCCCCTCGGCGTGTGTCTTAAGATATTCTCGCCGTGACACGTTTAAGGTTATAATGTCTTTTGTCTAACAGATACAAACTCACACGATACACCGTTAGAAATCTGATTCCCTTTCCAACGATATATGATGTTATCTGTATAACTATTGGATTTTATATACATAAATATCGGAAAGGGAATTCTATTAGATTCATTCACAGAGCATGCTCGAATACCTAACTGTTTTGGCTCTAATTTCATTTGCCCAAAATCTCAAGATACACCGTTAGAAAGCTGATAAAATTCCCTTTCCAAAGGTATATTTATTTGTATAACCATTGGATTTTATGAATATATATGTCAGGTGGGAATTTTATTAGCGTCATTTAAAAAGTATACTCGGATACCTAACTTCACGTTTTTGGCTCTAACTTCTTTTGCAGATACAAATTCACAAGATACACTGTTAGAAAAATGAATAGATTCCTTTATAACGATATATCATGGTATCTGTAAAAACATTGTGTTTTATATCGGATGGCAATGTTATTAGCTTTGAAGAAGAGTACGCTTGGATATGTAACTTCACCTTTTCGGCTCTAATTTCTGTTGTCCAACAGGTACAAATTCACACGGTACACCGTTAGAAAACTCATAAGATTTCCCTTCCAACGATATATGATGTTATTTGTATAAACGTTGGTTTTTATAAACATATATATATACAGGAAAGTGAAATCTATTCGCTTCATTTAAAGAGTTTGCCGGATCCAATTTATGCATTGCGCTTCATGGTAGATCTGACGAGTGAAGAGACGGTGACCTATCTTTATGTTTGTGACTGTAACAATAGATACAAATTCACAAAATACACTGTTAGAAAGGTGATGAAATTCATTAAGACATTATTTTATCAGAGTTATGTTACAAATTTCCATTTTGAAAATCTGCATATATTTCCCATGGGTTGCAAGGTTACAGCCGCAAAGTTCTGGAATTCGCAACTGAAACGACCGAGCAGGACTTTTAATCATTGATCCTAAGACATCAATCTAGCATAAAAATGAGACCTGCAAAGTATAGGAACTGGTGTCCGGTCCATCGAAAAATAAGCAGTCTGAGTCCCAGTCTATTAAGAGAAAGGGGATAATATTCCATCATGATGTCAGACTACATATTTCTTTTGTGACCAGGTACAAATCTTTATAGCTTGGCTGGGAAGTTTTCACTTATCCACCGTATTCACCAGATAGTGCATCTTCACATTACCATTTATTCCAATGAATGAAATGAAAAAATGAAACAAATTCAATTCTTTGGAAGACTACAAAGGCACCTTGAGCAGTTCTTTGCTCAAAAAGATAATAAAATGTTCTGGGAGGATGGAATTATGAAGTTGCCAGAAAGATGGTAGAAGATATCGGAACAAAATAGTAAATATATTGTTCAATATAGTTAATTCTCAACACAAAAATTCTCTGGGATATAATGGAGGAAGCAGACAATGGAATGGATGTTTTAAAGTTTATAATTTCTTGATTGACAGCCAATCTTAAATAATTGCTGTAAGTGTATATATCTCCTTCATGAATTAAATCCACAGATTTGCCTATAACGTATACTTGAGATGTCCTTGTAAAATCCTGAAATACCAATAAATTAATTTTTTAGGGTAAAATAAAGTGGATTTTTGAATTCCTCGTGTCTGAAACCCATGATTTAAGCCTTTTAAAGTACTCAGATATCTCAACTGGGAGACGAGATATGAAATTCTGTTTCTTTGGCGGCCATTTTGTTTTATGCAAATGAGGTAGTTCTTCCCAACTTTTTTCTTGGGAACATATTCTTTCTGAAAGAGGACATCCTAAGGAACATTTTGGTACCCTAAATGTAGAATCATGGGGGGGGGGGTGCACGGTAGGCCCTTCTGGCCCCCGGCCTAATTGTATCAAAGAGAAATCTAGCCAGCCAAATTTCCGAAAATACGTCTTTCTACAGATGTTCCTGAAAGCAATCAGTAATCAGCCATGGGAAAAGAGAGGTCTGTTATAGTGATGATATCGACAAATATAGGTTTGAGGCACAGCTGCCGCTATCTCGGTTAAGATGTTTCAGAGACTTGACTATTCAAGAAAAATTGCATTGTCGGAGGTGATTAAAGATACTGTATTGTATTGCCAGCAACCAATGCTATCAGTGAGAGATCTCCCTCTGTCATGAAATGAGTAAAAACATACGTGAGGTCTACGACAACAAATAGCAGAATGAACCATCTAATGATGTTTCATGTACACAATATGAGCTTGATTGACGTTGCAAACGAATTTGTTGAAAGAGCAGATGGTAGAAAGCAGATTTTGGGACAATTCACGAACAGAGATTTGACTAAGAAAATAAATGTAGCGCATAAAGTCACAGAAGAACAATTTAAAAAGAAGAGAGCATTTTTTTCGCTTTATGGTCAGGTCAATTCCATTCTAATTTTTGAATCAAAGTGTGTTTGCTTGGAGAAAGTAAACTAAAAGAAATTGCTGTAAATGAATATAAAAAACTCAGTTATAATTTTTCAGTCAATAAAAGAAAAAGTCTGTGGATGATGTGAATAATATGATGTGAATAATACATTGATTTCTGACAGATTTTGAAGCTTCAAAGATTCCCTATACAGCCGACAATTATGAACAAAAAGTTCATAATTATCTTCATCAATTAGATATATGAATATCATCATATATTTATCAATTAAATAGTGCAATTTTTACAATAGGGGTGTTTTCCAGCGATCTAAATGGAGTGGTCTAAAAGTCTTTTTCAGCTTCGCTCACAGCTCCCCCAATATGAATTTGGTTCCGACGACCCTGCTATATGAAATTTAAGTATTATGATGACCACTCAAATTATGGTCATCATAAAGTGTTGGGGCTATTAACATTACCAATTATTTAGCAATTTAACACATTTTTATTATGAGTTTTTTTATAAACTTTTATGGTAATTCTTAATATGATATATGGCAAAATCTTTTTAAAATAATCATTTTTACCATTAAACTTTTTGCATCTACACAGGATCAACAAGTTCACTTTTCAACATTCACAGATGCATTATATATGCTACTATCGAGATAGAGGTTCCCCAATAAGTGTGGTACTATGGTGAGAGCCGGGCGAAGTGTGGTCAGTGTGAGAGCCGGGCGATGTTTTAAAAAAATCCTTGAAGAGGCCAGGTGGTTTGCCTCTGACCGTGACGTCGGCAGTGTGCTGGGTGTGGGGAAATTGTTGTCTTTGGAACCTTGGGGAAACCTTGCCGATAACGGTTGATGGATGTCGTGCCCTTGGCTGTGGACAGTCAGGGTGAAGACCCGATGTTAAAAGCCGAGAAGGGAAGCTATGACGTTGGCTGTGTGCTGGGTGGGCATAACAATTCGGAAAAATAATTTTGAAGATAAAATTAAAAGGGTAGAAGTGGATTGATTACAGACCCTAAGGACCGCCTACGCAGATTTAAACTGAAATCAGTCTTACCTGATAGGGGCGCTGTAGACGGCCCCCAAAAGGTATTAGTAGGAGAATAAAGATTACCTGGTTAGGAGGAAGGATGGGCGGAGGGAAATCCCAAATTTGGAAAATCGCAAAGGTAAACAATTTTGGAAAATCGCAAGAGTCGACGATTTTTGGTGATTTATTTTTGATTATGGGGTAATTAATTACAATCCCCCATACCGTCCGGCCTTCCTCTGGTTTGGAAGCAATTGTCAAGGCGAAACCTCAATGTACCAAACCTTAGATAAACGTCTACTTTGTTGCGAGTCGCCAGCTGCTATACAATCTTTCAATCTGACCGAGGGTGCCACCCGTATCACATTACCACTCAGCCAAGTGGGAAGGGTTTCTTTTCTAAAAACCTTGTAACATTTACAGTAGTAAGAATTCTCTTATTGAATTTTAAACCAAGAAGTCGTTGGGGGAGTCACGTTTCGGATGCCACGATCCGACTGCAGACCAATGTACGGATACCGGGAAGGTAAGGGTCATAATTGGTGCAGCGTGACACAGGATTAACCATAAACTAACAACGACAACCAAAGAAGGGTGTGCCACGAATTATCGGACTTTTAAAAAAAAATTGAACTTTGACCTACGGCCCAAGGTACGCCTGGTACGAATTACCCATTGAAAAAGAAGGAAAAGGGACATTTCTGACAAGAGTAAGAGCCACGGACTTTAATTTCCCCCATTCTTTCATTTGATCTGTGCGCCTCGCTTGTATTGAATTTATTTAAGTGAAAGAAAAATTTGTGTTTTGTTTTGGTACATTTTTTTTTTGAATTGATGGGATTTCCACAGAGTTTAATTATTTTGAATTAATTGATTATCATAAGACTTGTTAGAAATGGTACCATAGGGTGAAAATAATGCGGGAGCAATGCAAGCCAGGGTAGCTATGAGGAATGCCCTCAGTGGGCCCAAACTGCCCATTTATGGGGGCAAGGGGCCAGAATTAATAATATGGCTAATGGCCATTGAGAAGAAGAGAACCATTTATGGTCTGACGAGTGAAGAGACGGTGCACCATCACCGTCTCTTCACTCGTCAGACCACACCGAGGGGACAGTGTCCGAATTTATCTAATAGATAATCCGAATGTATTATGGGCGGATCTGTCAGCAGAATTGACCGCGCAGTATGTGGATGAGAAGTCTGCCATAGGGCCTTAATGAAGATAAGGCAGGGTAGGGAAGAGACTAACAGATCTGGCTAGCTGCACAACTAGCGGACATATTCACTGATGCCATAATCGATGAGTCGGTGAGGGGGGACACGGTGAGAAAGGCTCCCCTCACATTGAGCGATGCGTTAGCAGCGCAAAAGAGAATGAGAAAATATGGGAGAGAATAAAAAGCATCAAGGGTCAAGTTGGGGGTCAGTCAGAGAAGAGGGAAAACTTTGGTTATACAAAAGAGGGGCAGGGCTGGGGAGGCCACCCCAAGCAAGAAGAAAATTTGGAGAATGGCTAAGTCCCTGTGGGACCAACGCCCGGGCGGTATGGTTTAGTCTGCTAGGCCTGTAACCATACGTGTCACCGAGCTCGTGATTGTCCAGACTCAAAGTTTTTACGAACCCACATGTGGTAAATGTGGGCGAAAGGGTCATGTGGGACGATTTTGTTCCGATCCTAGGCGGGATAAAGGACCCCCCACCAAGCCTCAGAGATCGGGAAATGGGCAAGGGCTGACTGTTGAGCTGTTGAATATGTGGACAGACAAAAGGAATTGCCCACAGGGCGCCCGGAGAAATAACACCCAAACCAGTGAAATTGGGAAGCCCGGAGATATGAACAGAGGACCTTGGGAAGGCAACTACAGAGTTGGTTATAGTCCCCAAAGAAATGGACCGAAGGTCCATAGGCAAAGATATGATATGAGAGGATATCATGGGGATCTCGAAGGAGACTGGCGGGGGAATTAAGCCAGAAGGGGCATTAGAACCAAGAGAGTGGCTTGCATTTATGCATTGCTAACACCGGAGAAAGAGGGGCCGACTGGTGAAGGCTCTAATAGACACTGGTAATATGATTGAAACCAGCGAATATGGAAAGTTAAGGATAAACGGGAAGCAGATGGAAAAGAAATGAGAATTTCGGGAATGGTTTGGCTCCCAGTGAAGGTAGGAGGGGTTTGTAATATACAAGGTGAAGTTGCTCCCACGGATGGCTGTCTCGTGCAGAGGAAGATAGACCTCTGACGGAGGACAAAAAGGCGCTCTGTTTCAGGTGAC
The DNA here is from genome assembly GCA_006491835.1 of Architeuthis dux. Taxonomy (NCBI): domain Eukaryota; kingdom Metazoa; phylum Mollusca; class Cephalopoda; order Oegopsida; family Architeuthidae; genus Architeuthis; species Architeuthis dux. Next base: position 76,695 of record VCCN01003589.1, on the reverse strand, counting down.
GCCGATAGACCTTTCAGAGAAGGAATAGGTAGCGCTGTTGGAAGTGGTAATAAAGGGAAATGGGTCAGATGCGATGGGTCCATGACAATAACCCCGTGGACAATAACCCCGCGGACAATAACCCCACCCTATCGGACCTTACCGGACAATAACCCCACTTAGTAGAAAATAAAACAGAATTTGTTTTGGACCATCACGAATTTATCAAGGGCAAAACATAATTTAATTAATGAACACATAATTTAATTAATAAAAACATAATTTAATTAATGAATATTTGTGTTTTTTTACACAAACATTTTATAAGGTAGAATTTTGGCACAACTTATAATTTAATTCAATTAATGTATATTTGTGTTTTTTTCACGAAGGTTTTTATAAGGTTTTGGCACAACTTTTATCCGGTTTTATTCTTGGCACAACTTAGCCAAGGTGGTCCCGATTGGAATTCTGAGAGTGTGAAATAAAAATAAACAGTATTATAATTATTTTTCTTTCATGAATTTTCTTATTTATTTTATTTTTAATTAATGAATATTTTTGTTTCTTATACAAAGATTCGTGCCGGGAAAATTTTATCAGAAAGAAAAACATGCATTATAATATCGTTTGTTAAGGTGATGGTCAAAAACAAATTCTGTTTTAATAATAATTTAATTAATGAATATGTGTCTTCAAATTCACGGAACTTCAAAAGAAGAGACATTTTTTTATCACATTCCACCACTTTTCTTAAGATTAACAACTTGGAGGAGGTGGCTTCTGATAGCTTGTTCCACTGGCCGGTGCCAAACTTTGACCAGCTCAAGTGGGCACCACTTGAGCTGGCATACGTGAAAATTACAGAAATTAGACTATTATTTGCATTATTTACCATCAAAACTGACCACCGTCCCCTCCAGTACCTGTTTAAGGGCGAGTAAGAAAATTCAGCAGTGGGCACTAAAGTTAGGTGGGTACAACTGTAAAATAGAGTACCTAGCAGGAAGGGACAACACCTGTGCAGATTTGTTGTCGAGAATACCAAAGAAGTTGGAGTCTGAGTCGGTAATGGTAGAGCCGGGTCTGGATGACAGGGCCTATCAGATAAATGTGATAAATTCACATAGGTTGAGGGAGGGACGGAAGAAACTGCCGAGGTTATAACAGATCCCCACTGGATGGATGTGATAAAGGAATGGCTTTCGAGATTGCTGCCCTGAGAGCCAAGGTAGAGGCTGGAGAGGCCTCTGATGGTAATCTCAAGTACACGATGCATGAAGGGATGTTGTATTATCTCTTGGGTAGAGACGATGAAGTGAGGCCCAGATTGTTTGTACCTTTAGCATTAAAGCGGGAATTGATAAAACCTATGAGCTAATAGGCAGGATGTATTTTTGGCCAGGGTTATATAAAGAAGTCACAGCATATGTGAGCAGTTGCATGACGTGTTAGGCCAGGAGTAGGAGGCAAGAGAGAGCCCCACTGATAGAGATGGATGTCCCCTCATATCTGGATATGAAAACACCCGAGGAAACTTGTACATACTGAGTTTTGTGGATTGGCTGACAAATGGCCGGAGGCATATGCGGTGCCAGACAAGAAAGTCCAAACAGTGTTAGACTTTATACTGACAGAGGTGTTCCCGAGATATGGGGCCCCGTTGCAGTTGGTCACTGACAATTGGCCTGAGAATGTGAATAAAATAATGAGGGAGACTTTATCCAGTATGAATATGACACACATTACTACCCCGCCCTACCATCCCCAGAGTAATGTCAAGGTGGAGAGATTACACAGGTTCTTGGGAGACATATTTGCCAGCTAATGAGGGCAATACAGAAAATTGGGATCTGTATTTGACACAGGCCCTGGCAGCAGTGAGATTCTCTATCAACGAGACATCATGATTTTCGCCCTATTACATATTGTTTGGGCATGATGTGGTCCTGCCAGTGGATAACCTATTAAAGCCCCGGAGAAAATACAAGGGGGAGGCCATCATAAGATGATATTAGAGCAGCAGCATACAGTGTTTGTGCAGGCCAGTGGAAGGATTCAGTGGGCACAAAAGAAAAGGAATGAAAGGGTGAATAAGGGCAGGAAGGAGGTAGAATTGAGTGTTTTATAAGATCCACCTAAGAGAAGGAAAATTGGATAAAAAATGGAAGCCTTATTATAGAATAGTGGAACAAACGGGGCGGTATCATTTAGTCACCTCCAGAGCCCAATAAGTAAAAAAAAAACAAAAAAACCTTCTGAGGGCTATAGTGGCAGTGAGGTAGGCATCCATGGAGGGGGCAAACGTTTCTACAAGATTTGGGTGCTGGGCGTGTGCGGAGGGCCCCATGCGTGCCCAGTGCCAGCAATTGTGGTATCGCAGACCTCGCTTAAAGGTTTTGAAGTAGTGTCTTACCTGGTACCATGAATGGAAGGAGGGAGTGAGATGGATTTGTCAAAGGTATGTGAAGGGGAGCCGACTAAAAATTAGTACACCCATTGACTAAAGTAGAATTACCTTTAGGGTGCTCAACATTTGGAGCATCTATACCTCTTCCACCGTATTAGCAGGTGGAAGAAAAGTACGAAGTAAAAGATTCCTTTGTGAAATTGACAGAGGCTACATTGAGCAACTGGGTAGAGTTATTGGAGCCCATAGTAAGGAAGTTCCCTGAGGTAACGTTGCAGAAAATGCCTGAGTTATTAGAACCGATAGAAAAGAATAATGTGCAACAGTTGGTGAGTAACAACAGAGCGGGGAGACTCTATGTGGAAAAGTGAATCGAGAGTCGTCTCTGGCTGGCACCTTATTTGTAATATTAACATTGTTGGTTGTAGTATTAGTACTAGGAAAAAAATGCATAATGATCTGGCGAGCATGCAGGGGGGCGAGAGTGGGAGATTAACAAGTGTTCTCTATACTAACAGGTTGAGTTTGACTGAAGAAGAACCGGGACAGGTGCCACCTGTCGAATTGTATGCTGCCCCAGCTGCCGCTGAGGAAAAGCTGAAATTAGCCTCGTCGAGATAGGTACCCAGGAAGACTGATAAAGATTCAGATTCATTGTCAGGAAGATAGAGCTTCCAGAATGATAAGTAAAGAAATGTTGAAAAAAAGAAATATATATTTTACAGAACTGAAAAAAAAATGGTTGAAAAGAAAATGTATGTAATGAGGCAGAACTTAAAAGTTGAAGAAAAGAGACAATTTTAAAGAGATGTTGCATGAACAGGGAAGCACTGACTATGAACATAAGTTTTTCATGAAAAAGAAAAGGACTTGATTTCCTACTGCATGACTAAGTGGGAAGATCGTTGCATGCTTATGGATTTTAATGGTCACCTTATAAAGAGAAAGGTGAGGGGATGGTTTGTGTCAATTACAGGTAATTGACAAAAAAGGGTAAGGGAGGTGAAGTGGTACTATGGATAGTCAGGGTGAGAGCCGGTGATGTTAAAAAGTGGCCAGGTGGTTTGTCTCTGGCCGTGACGGTGGTGTGCTGGGTGTGGGGAGATTGTTGTCTTTGGAACCTTGGGGAAACCTTGCCGATAACGGATGTCGTGCTCTTGGCTGTGGTCAGTCAGAGTGAAGACTCGGATGTTAAAAGCTGAGAAGGGAAGCCATGTGGTTTGCCTCATGACATTGTGCTGGGTGGGCATAACAATTTCAGAAAAATAATTTTGAAGATAAAATTAAAAGGGTAGAAGTGGATTGATTACAGACCCTAAGGACCGCCTTTTCTCCTACGCAGATTTAAACTGAAATCAGTCATACATGACAGGGGCGCTGTAGCCAGCCCCCAAAAGGTATTAGTAGGAGAATAAGGATGGGCGGAGGGAAATCCCAAATTTGGAAAATCGCAACGGTTTTTGGTGATTTGTGTTTGATTATGGGGTAATTAATTACGACCCCCCCCTACTGTTGGCCCTCCTCTGGTTTGGAAGCGATTGTCATAAAAGCAGCAAGCGGGGAGAACGAAAAACGGAAAGAGAACGCAAGAAGTGAGAACGCAGAGTTCCTGTTATCAGAACCTGACCGAGAGATGACCAGAAGCCAAAATCTCTGACCGACCAACCCAGAAGTACTGCAGCCTAAAGTTGAAGTCCCACATCGTCCAGTCGAAACCTCAAAGTGCCAAACCTTAGAAGAAGCCTTTGAGAAACATCTGCTTTGTTGCGAGTCGCCAGCTGCTATACAATCTTCCAACCTGACCGAGGGTGCCACCTGTATCACATTACCACCCAGCTAAGTGGGAAGGGTTTCTTTTTTAAAAACCTTGTAACATTTACTGTAGTAAAAATTCTCTTATTGAATTTTAAACCAAGAAGTCTTTTCCGTAACACTTATTTTTCCTTGTGACACCTGCCAACCCAACATCCACTGATTCTTCGACTGTGTCCGAGACCAATCTCTGATCAGGAACACAACGTGGGGGAGTCACATTTCGGATGCCGAAGCATCAAGACAGCTTGTCACCGGTAGCAACGGTGTGTCCATGTTCACCCTGAAGCTCTACACTGCAGACCAATTTACGGATACCGGGAAGGTAATGGTCATATTTGTATACAGGTGTTAGACTTGAGTAGAATGAGTATTCTTCTACAATGATTTAAAAGTAAAATTTGAAAACTATTTTAATTTCAAATTTAAATTTTAATCTTAGTATTTGATATTTCTATTTAATCGTGCTACACACATACATATAAGTGTGAGAAAACAAACAAAAATGTAATTTTTTTGCTATATAGTATTTTCTGATATAAGACTTAAATTTTACAATTTTTTGTTGAAAATCTTAATACAAAAATATGCATTTATTTCTACTGTTTCAAGCAATGACAGATAATAATTCAGATAAAAGATTTTAAAATTTCAAGACAATTATCAAACGCAAAATGTGTGAGCTGCATGTCTGTCTTGCAAAAGTTACCAAAATTGATGATTCAGAAGGAACACAACAGGTTCAACTATTATATTCTATCTGTAGACCAGATACATCCATTAACAAAAAAAAGAAAAGAAGAAAAGTGGAAGATACAACTCGCGCCAGCTAAAGGATCATTCTGCAACTGTGCTAGTTCTTGGTAGGGTCAGAAAAATGTGGTACAATGTGGACAGGTTTGGATAAATGGAACACATGCCATCATGCATTTAAGTACATTGTTGATGGTCAGTTTCAACACTTTAATTTGCCATACAGCTAGTGCTTATTATCTCTTTGAATGAAAGAAGCTCTTGTTAATACAAGAGCTTCTTTCAGTTTGACTTTGGATGACGCCTGAATGTGTCTGCCAAAATTTCTAATTTGTTCATGTAATGTTTATGTATCTTTTCGTCTGTATGTTTTAACATAAATAAAAAAGCTGAAACAGAAGCTACAAGAGGAAGCCTCGTTTTCAATACCGAAAGTGAGGGCTTACTAGAAGTAACAACGGTCCTTTTCCAGCGATACAACATAGCAATCAGATGTGTCTTTGTTTTTCTCTTTTCTTACACAGCTAAATACGGTTTTAAACAACACAGCTAAACATGCAAACAACCAACCAACAAAAAGCAAAAGACATGTGATGTAAAAATGCTTTGGATCTAAAGCATTAAATTTGGAAGCCAATCCTTGTGCTATTTACAAAAGGATTCAAGTATGAATTTTGAAGAAAATTAGTTAATTTAATGATTATTTGACTGCATTTGGGAAAAATATTAGTTACTTTTTACTGAAAATATAGTGAAAAAATACATTCTTTTACAGTCAGTTCAAAAGGACATGGTTTTTTTAAAAGGACAAGTAGTGAATAAGTACCAAAAATGTTATTTAAATCTAATTAGTTAATTTTTAGTAGAATTTTAAATCTGGGTGTGCCTTAAAATCTTCTAATTCAAATTATTACATTACACTGTTTTGCACAGTATAAACAACTTTTCACACACCAATATCTCTGGGTTTATATAGAAACAAATAATTTTTAAACGAGAAATCTTTACACTCTTCTTACTAATGATGCAAAGATTATTAGGAAAGAATTGGCTAGTGTTGAGTTTAGTATCCTAAACGTAACGATACCCCAAATGTGGCCCATTTCATATTATGGAAGCGCATACAGAATATTTATTTTTATTGTAAATAATTTGTATTGATTTTTAGTTGAATCTGCTGTAGCTGTCACTTTCTTAAAAATACCAAAATAGGGTCAGAAATATCAAGCTGGCTTTATCACTACGATGAAACCAGCTCTGAACCATATGAAATACAAAACTTAGAATTAGCTTCCTTTTTTTACGCGATATCAGCACAGCTATATAAACCCCTTCTTTACGATCATCCAGGCCTTTCAGCCTTGCCTTACTCGCCCGTGCCAACCTCTTCTTGGCACGTTAAACCCTTCTTCATTCACTTAGTATCATAGTCGCCTAGGGCTCAATGTTTTTTTTTTACATCTCCACCTTTTAATTTCTTTAAATGCCAATATTCCTTTGCTTCAAAATCTTTGGTTATTTTTCTCCATTCCTTTTTGCCAGACTAGGAATAAACGCCTCAAATATATGTTATTCGAGATATATTCGATTACCATCAATTACTTTTTGTTTCTACTACACAGGCTGTCTTAACTGATGTCTTAAATTCCTTCCTGTTTAAAAATCCTTCTCAATACCTGTATATATTTTTCCTTTCAGTCATATGCCTTTTTTATTCTTAACCGATTTCTTTGCCTTGATAAACATATCTTTCGGTGCATTTTATCACCAGATATCATGATTCATTAAATAATCTCTATCACAGGCAAACTACTTACCTTCACTTTTCATTCTGCACTCACAACAATCTCTCTTAAACATCTTACGATCTTTCATTTTATTCACATACATATATGTACCCCTTTTTCATTTTGTTTATTAAATGTAACATTTCATTTCTATCTGATGTCTTTGTTCATAATTTACATATTTTTACCATGATCGTTTCTTTTGTTTTGTATTTGCCCGCCAAAATCCAATATGGCGGATTTCGTCTCCTTCCTCATTTTTGACCATGTGTCCTACTTTCTCACCCTCCTACCTACTCAGCAGAATAACTGCCACGTAATAGATACTACTACTACAGATATATACTCTTACTACAATTTTTGACCACTACGTTCAAATCGAAAACCCATCTACATTCTCTCGCAACTTACAACTCTAATTAAGCCCTTCTCCCTTGTTATCTTTGCCATGATCCTACAGTGTTTAAGCATTTATACTCCTTGAATATGTTTGTATCCTATGGCAAGAGAGGAGTTGAAAAATAGTCATTTTTCAAATAAGATTTTTTTCTTCTTTTCTTTTATAGATGAATAAAGAAAAGAAAATGGATTTAAAATGGGAATTTTTCTGGTTTGATACCAGCAAAATACCTGACAGAACCTACAAAGTATTTTTAAAGCAATAAGGTAAACTGATTTCTCTAATTTTTTTAAGTCAGTGTGTGCAAATACTTTTCTTGTGAAAAGTTTGTGCGCACTTTTGAATTTGACATTGCAGGTATTTCAGGCCAAAGGAATTTTTGCACCCCTTCACACTTCTGCCTAGGGATGAATGTCCCTGTCGCCCCCCTCTTGCTATGCCACTGTGCATATGAATAAGAGACGAGAGATAATGAAACAGAAGAGAAAACTTTTAAAAGTTATAGAAGAATGTGCTAACATTTTAAAACATTTTTATTAAATTTGACTAGTTTTTACCTTCATCCTAATTTTAGTTGTTTTTATACAATTTGTTGCCATAGAAACAGTGGCCCGAATTAATAAGTTGTATAAAAAAAAAAAGAACTAAAATTAGGATGAAGATAAAAACTAGTCAAATTTAATAAAAAAAAGTAGTATGTTACAAAACTTCATCCAATAATAATAAAGATTGATTTATAAACATGTTTTACAAGTTTATTTCATTCTAACATCCACCAGAAAGAGAAAAAAAAAAGGATCTATGCCAATTATCTTTTGCCATAATTTTATTAACAGTTACAAACTTATAATAATGAAACTTCCAACAAAGATATTTTAAAATTTATTTGTTTTTTCTTATGAAACATTGGATCTATTTAATTTATAAACTATACTTTGATCAATAAAATGTTTCAATTCTCATATCATTTTATGTTTTGTTGAATTATAATTTTTATAGATAATTAGATATTATAATGTCCAGTTAGCATATATTTTTGTCTAATGTATTTAATATTACATAATTTGTTGAGATTATAATATGATTGTTTAATTATGATTATTGTGTGACCATTTGAAGCATCCTCAGAAAACACAAAAAAATGACAGTATACACCTGATTTTGTATCACTTATTCATGTGTTGTTTAACATTTCAGTATAAATAATAGTAATATTAATTAAACATCAAACAAATAGTTTGGCACCCATTTACATAGTTTCTATAACAAAAATTATGTTTATTTCCTGATCAATGAAATTTTTACCAAGTACCAAATCAAAATTGACATTGCAGAGAAGATAAAAACAAGAAGATCTAACTATAGTAAAGTTTATGCCATTTTTCTTGTAATTTTTCAAAATAAATTTCATAACTATTAAAAAATGAAAAAAAGAAAAAAAAAGGGAGGTTCTCTTGGATCTAAATTTACTTTCTGTATTGTCAAATTTAGCATTATTTAAAAAGCATCTTCATCTTAAATTTAAAATTCACAGTATATCATAAACAGTATTGGATTCAACTGATTTTTTTCCCTTCAGGATTCTGGATACAAATCACAAGACAGGTTTATTGAGCCTATAAATTATCCTTATACCATAGTAACAAATTCAATTTATGCTAAAATAAATCAACTTGATGCTATCACAAAAAAGGTAAATATTTTGATAACTTAAAAATGTGTGCAAAATATCTTTTCCATAGTATCTGAAAATACCAAAATTACTGCAAATTCATCAGTTAAAAAAAAAAAATGAAGAGTTCTCATCTAGAATTGTGCCTAAACGGAAAATTTCTTATGCTTCCAGTTAAACCTATTTTCATTGTTAAAAATATTGCCAGTGCTAAAGTATTGTCATTCTTTCAGATACATGAAAGCCTTTCATAGAAAATTTCATAGTGATAAGATAAAGTTTAAAAGCAAGTTTAACTTCACAGAATTTTTTTTTATCAACTTTCAAAGAAAAACAGAGAAGGAACTTTAGGTATTTGTTTAGCAATACATTATTTTGAAAAGATTTTTCTAATTGTCAAATCTAGAAACTTCCAAATTATCAAATTTAATCTAGAAAAAAAAAAAAAAAATACTGATACTTTTCCTCATAAATATCACATTAAAAATAGAAAAGAAATTTCACTGAAAATGAGCCTTAAACATTTATTGTTGTCATCTAGCTTTATAGTTAGCCTGTAACCATCGAAATATCTCCTCCAGCCCTTGGCCTGACCAGGCACTCATTTCATGAACTGTAATTCGCTGCGTGGAATGCTGTAAAATTTCTTCTAGCCGTAAATAGTTCTCAAACTCTGGTCTAGGCATTACAGTTCCTAAGTCTCTGAAACAAACAGAAACAAAATCAGGTTTGATAAAAACAAAGCAGAAAGCACAAAAACAAAAAAAAGAAAGAAATCTAAAGTACAGTAATACCTGGGTTAGAATTTAGATACATGCCTAAAAAAATGCAACGCCAAACAAAACAGCACTATACGTGATCATCATAACATAGTATAAATAGAGATACAAGCTTTCAGTATTTGGAGTTGTAGGAGTTGTTTTCCACTAATGATAGTTTACACAATGTTTTAACTTGTGGATAGACTGCAAATTTTGCAATAAATTTGGGTGTATGTGGGAGTATGCATTTTGGGTGTATGTGGGAGTATGCATTAGTGTGAATCATACTCCCTTACATTTTAGCATACTACGTGTAGTGTTGTTCTTTCTGTGGTAGCCGTGTGAAATTAGAATGTGTTTTAATTCGTAATCTGCTTAAGCGTGTTAAGAAAAGAAGACGGAACAAGATAACACGTGTGATAGGGTTGATTAGCCTGGTAAGAAGTGAGCCTTCCCCGTTCCCACTTCCGGTCCGCGCTTTCTGGGACCGGAAACGGAATGGGGGTTGCTGGGAGCTTGCCTCGGCATGTTTATTGGTATACATCCATTTATATAAACATTACACTACGTACATTATGATAATTATTGCGGTATCCCACTGAAAATATTGTGCCAGCAATCAATTTAAAATACATGATGTCATTGTTGACCCTCAACAAGATGGAATGGATTACTGATATGTATCTCATCTGGTAGACTGTCCATGATGCTATCTTTTAGGAGTATTTTGGAAATTTAACATTACTAAATTTATTTGAAAAAAAGTGCTATACCGAATCAGCGCTAAGCGGGATATTACTGTAAGTTATTTTGATAATCTTAGTAAAAAGTATTCAGTAAGAGTAGAAAATGACAGACTCATATCCATGTATTGGAATTCTCAAATTTGAAATAATAAAATTTGTTTGCATGGCAAAGCCTATAAAGATTGATCATATTCATTATCATATTAGTATTTTGATTGTATGAAGGGAGAATACGAATACGTGTGTACCATCTTGAAAGGTTTATTTTAAAAAGGAACAAAAAGGGGCTGGGCCCCTTATCACAAAGAATAGACAAAGGGACCAAAAGAGGCTGCTTGCCAAAAAGATATATAGAACTCGTTGTTATTCATCAAGTCCATCTTACGATGCAAGGGGAGCAACTGTTGCATGTGATTACCATCTCGCATACCAACAAGAATTCAAATTTAATTTTCTAATTCCAAATAAAGTCCTTTGTTTGTCACCAATTATATTGGCTTAATCATAATGCCAGTCACCAAAACGGTTCAGGTTTTGTCCAGCTGTGGTTCTTCTTTGCCTTTCTTTTGTCCCAGTTGGGTGGTTCCTTTGGGTATTGTCTCTGCTTTATCATTGTCATTATTATCATCATCCTGGGTGGTCCCCCGTTCACAGTTTCTTTCATCTGGTCTTGATCTTAGTTTCAGATGTTTCCTGTTTCTCACAAGTCTTTTTCCATTTTCTAATTCGACCATGTATTTGCGATACTCAAACTTCTCTACTATTTTTGCTTTTCTCCAATATTTGTTTTTAGCATATGGTTCGATTATTACTAGAAGTGATGCTCAGTTTGATTATAATATTTCTTCTGGATTCCTTTTGCTTTCTGAAATTTATTTTTGATCTCATCAGCATTGTGAGGTGTCAAGTGCTTTTCATGGTAGGTAGGACACCTCTCAACTGCCTTCCAAAAAATCTCTGTGCTGGTGTAACTACAGCCCGGCTCGTACACGTGACGAAGGAAAAGGTTTGACGCTTCTTATTGGTGTACATGGACGATCTTTATTGTTAACTTTACGTGCAGTACAACATTCAGTACAACGTGAAAACTGCAAATACAATAATAAGGCCATGAATTAGGCAAACACACAATACATGAAAACGGTTAACATCGTAAACCGACATACATAATGTTCACGTTTGAATGTGGAAAACCGTAAATACAATAATAAGGCCATGAATTAGCTGAATACACAAACACAATAATAAGGCCATGAATTAGGCGAATACACAAACACAATAATAAGGCCATGAATTAGGCAAATACACATACATATAAAACGTAAACCGACACACAAATACACAAACACATATAGACGGTAAAAACATTGTAAATAACACACACAAAGTCCATGTTTGAACGTAGAAAACTGTAAATACAATAAGGCTGTGAATTAGGCGAAACACATAGACGGTAAAAACATTGTAGATAACACACGCACAATCACTCAATATCTACTGGAGAAATGAGTTCATGAAGCTTGTTTGGAGTGGCAATCTAGTTCGAGACGAATTGAGCCAGAGCACAAAGGTTTGAGACAAAAGGTAAAAACTATTACCGTAATTTGCCTTTTGCCGGTGTAGATGGTCTTAGGATTCTGATGAAGAGAGACCGTGCGCCCTAGACGATTTCTGCTGGACTGGCTGGAAGAGCCTGGGCAGTGCCTTAATATGGGCCAAGAAATGTGTGTGTGCACTGAACACGTGTTTCGGATTAACCCTGGAGTCACAAGGTCAATTTATTCTGACCCCAGCTTTGGCCCGATCGAATTTGGGGTCGCCTTTCTTTGGAGGAAAATGTCCATGAATTCACCAGGGAGACTTCCGATCCCACTTATATTCTCATTAGTGGGGACAAGGCCGGGCGAAAAACGACTTCGCCTGTCCGTGAAGACCGATTCCCTATCATCGGGAGCACACGGTGGCACCTGGTAACTCCTCATCCCAAGTCTTACACTCGGACACCTGGTTCCTTTGAAATTTTACCCTATCTCAAAACATGTGCGTCTGGCTTCAGCCACACTGGTGACATTTTTATTGGCTTTGACGGTGTGTTTAGGTATTCCAAAATTGCAAGATGAGGGTTGCTATCTTCATCACTGCACTTTTTCATTATACCTTTGACTTGTTTTACAGCTGACTGCCATTCCATTTGAATTTGGCATGTTTGGTGATGTAGGATTTCATTTGAATCCATACTTGTAGGCTAGCTTCTTCATTGTTAAATTCAGGGCCTCCATCAGTGACAACTTCCTCTGGTATGCCATATCTCATAAAGTGCTTCTTTAGCAGTCTGACTGTCCAGACTGATGTTGCCCTGGGAAGCTGATCTACTAGCGCATAGTTAGAAAAGTAGTCAACACAAATCAAATATTTTCTTTCTGCAATTGTCATGATATCCAGACCTATATTCAGGTACAGGACTTGGAATCATCGTTTCTTTGCAATTCCTTCGGGAGTGATTATTGCATGACTCACAATTCATGTGCATTTCCTGTAATTCCTGTCTCATCTCAGACTAGAATATTGTGTCTAGGGCACGTTGCAATCAACAGCTAAGTGACTCTTGTGTGCTTTCATTTTCATCTCTTTTCTCATTGAGAGCTGGTATAAACACGTGATTTTTGTAAAAGATTAGTCCATCTTTTGTTGACAAGAAGTCCTTAAACTTATAGAAGCACTTCAATTGCAGCTCCATATTCTTGAAATTTGTTGGAAATCCTTTTTTAATTAGGGTAATCAAATCTTGCAAAATCTCATCATTGTATGTAGCATCAAGTAAATTTTCCCTAGTTTGATCACTGATAGCAAGAAATTCAAGCAGATTAACATCATTGAACCGGAATTGAAATTTGTCATCCTTCACTGGAGCTTGTGACAAAGTATCTGTAATTATCACTTCCTTGCCCTTCTTGTATATGATCTCATAGTCAAATTTCTGAATGGAAAGCATCATTCTTAGCAATCTTTTTGGTGTATCGCTTAAAGGCTTTTTGTTTATTGATCCGATTCTACTGTTACATGTCTTCCATAACAGTAGTCACTGAATTTATGCAATCCAAAGATTTCATTTCATGGGGCATAATTCTTTTCACAAATTATCCCAAACATGTGAAGCAAATAAGACAGGTTTTGCATCCTGCATGAGAACTGCTCCGACTCCTACATCAAACATGTCTGTCTGAACAATGACAGGTTTCTTTAGGTTGTAATATGCTAAGACTGGTGCACTGACTAAGACTCTCTTCACATCGTTGAATGCCTTTTCCCATTGAAAAGCTTGGTCTTTCCTTGTCAGTCTGTTTAATGGTTCACATCTTGTTGTCAATGTATGATCAAATCTAGGAATTGTCTCAAATGATACAAATCTGCTTCTGTTTTTTAAAAAGCTAAATGGTAGTTTCCGTAAAAAAATGTTAATTTAAATTATTTAAAAATGTGAAAAAAAAATAAAAAAAATACTGCTCTAATTGCCAATATCTTTCATTCATTTGGTAAAATATGATTTATCGCTATTGTCCATGAAAAGAGAATTAATCTTAACATTAAAATCTTTTTTATAGAGAATTAAGTTTTTACTGTTTTGAAAAATTTAATTTTTTTATTCAGTTAAAATCTGTTCTCACGTGATGTACTGTGAAAGAGTAAGTAAAGATATGTAAAAAATGAAAACTGATTTTTTTTCCAAAAGAAAAATTTTTCTATGGTTGGACATAAACATAAATTTTCATGTCAACAATAGAGGACACAACTGCTGTCATAATCTCAGTCAGCCCACTCCTTATTGACAAATACCGACTTCTGTAATATGTAATTAGCGTATTTGCGTGTGTCAAACAGAAGGTGTTGACAGATATTTGATGACCCTAACGTGAAAAAAAAAGGTTTTTATGTATTTTTTTTTAATGGAAAATGGTAATTATTTGGTTAAGGATTGTTAAGTAATGATGAAACTAAGTATATCTAATTTTTAAAAAACATCGGAAGAATTCTTGATTTTTAAAATTTTTTAAAATTACAGAATTCGAATTTTTAAACATTTCCAAAAAGGTCAACAAAATGACGGAAATTTTAGTTTAAAACTTTAAATTGACTTTTAAGAGCACAATTCTACATTGAAGTTTTTTTCTTTTTTCCGGACACATATTTGGACTTTATTCTTTCTAACAAAACTTACAAACAACAGTTTTTAAATTTTAATTTACGTTTTAAAATGGGGTGTCCAAAGTGCGCAGAAATGCCTAGTTTATGGACATCATTTTAAATCTTTCAGTGAAATCTCGGCAAATAAAATTAGTGGGATAAAATTACTCACTATTATTTGTTCTTGTTTCTGTCATTTCTGCCTTGTTCGATCCACATTTTCTGACACCATGATTGTATGAACGGAGAATATGAACACGTGTGTACCATCTTGAAAGGTTTATTTTAAAAAGGAACAAAAAGGGGCTGGGCCCCTTATCACAAAGAATAGACAAAGAGACCAAAAGAGGCCGCTTTGCAACACAGATATATCAAGGAGAATAACTCGTTATTCATCAAGTCCATCTTACGATGCAAGGGGAGCAACTGTTGCAAGTGATTAACACATTTAAAAAATGTTGTACATCATTGCCACAGTTTTTTAATGAGTATAAAGTTATAAAGGTGTTATTCTTGTTATAAATTCAAAGATTTGATGAGTTATCAGTGGAGACAAACAAAACCTCATTCATTCATTAGTTAACTTTCTGATCTCTAATTTAACTTGTTATCAACCAAGCTAGTCACTGGTACTCATTAGACATGAATAGAGCTGTAAAAACTAAACTCACAAAAAAAACCCTGTTTATTTTAATATCTACGGTTTTGCTAGAGGTTTAAAAAATTAATGCATACATTTTGGATAACTGAGAATAAAGTTAGAAAGTTTTAACCAAAATCATTTCTCATTGAAATTGAAATGTTATAGATTGCATCAATTATTTTATGTATACAGAACAAAATTTTAGAAAACAGTGAATTTTACTGTACATAACAAAATAACCAGTATCCTCCATTCAAATGTTTAAAAACATGCAATCATTCACTAAAAGCATATTTCCTACCTGTTTACTTTTTTCAGTTGATACTTTATCACAGATGTAAGCAGCTCTTAAAAATAAAACCTCAAAGATAAAAAAAAAAGGAGCATCTGATCATATGTAGAATAAGCACCCCAAATTTGATTCTGACCCTACACTGCTTATTTATTTGGTAAAATGTCAAAGTAATTTTAATTTAATAAATAAAACTCATTAAATTAGTTTTTCTCTAAACTGACAAATTTCTAGTAAGGTATTATGGATTGAAAGCACAAAAATTACTTGCAAAAAGTTTTTTCTATTAGTTTTTATAATCTTTAATATTTATTAATGATCTACCAAATACAATATCTATAAAATGTAAAATCTTTGCAGATGATACCAAATTGTACCACCCAGTCTTGTCGCCAGTTGACCAAGTAAGAGTACAGGAGGTCCTAGATAAATTAATGCTATGGTCAAGAGAATGGTTATTAGCTTTTAATGAAGATAAATGTAAGCTGTTACACGTAGGAAATAGAAATCTGTGTTATGATTACTGTATGAACAGAAATATAAAGAATAGTAACTGATAAACTATCATTCTCAAGGTATATTGCTAGTGCTGCATCTAAGGTGAACAGGGTACTAGGATGCCTTTTCATATATAGACAAGGACTCTTTCTTTATACTATATAAGATTTATGTCTGTCCACACCTAGAGTACTGTGCACAGAGAGATAAAAATCTTTTAGAAAAAGTCCAGAGACGAGCATTGTATACCTTTTTTCACACTAAAATAAAATGATCTCAAATGTTCTAAAATATTCGACTTTCTTAAGCATTGTTTGTAAAAAAAAATAAATATATATTTTGATGTAGTTATCCTTGTTTTGATTAAATTAAATAACATTTTGATTAAATTATAACTACCTTTTTATTTATTATTTATTTTTTTAAAAAATTGAGTGAATAAATTTACATGGAATTTTTTTTGTTTACTTTTCAGTAAGAATGACTGACATACCACGTGACAACCAGTGTCAGGTCAGAATTTGACCTAATGACTTGAATCAAATTTGGGGTGCCTTTGCCTCGTTCGCGCTTTGCAGCATCAGGGGTGGGTAAAGGTCATGTTGTTGGGTGGTGGTACTCTCACTCTAAAGCAGCATATGATCCGGAGCACCTTCACAAATTTCTTATAGGCCAACCTGTAGCCCTGTATAGTTACTGAACCAATATCATTTACATTGTTCCTAATGAAAGAGTTAATGGTGTAAAATAAATAAAACTTGAGTTAATTTTAATTTTTCTAAGTCTTATAGAAATAATTTTACACACTGTTTTTCAAGGTACAATGGGTTGTTATACATATACTATTCTGCTTGTTTGTATGTACGACCACTATACTTTAGAGCATACAACCTTTTTGTGTTGAAGAGCACTTTCACAATGACCAGTAGTGAGGTGGGCACCATTTACTTTTCAAGTAAAATTTATATTAGTGCTTAATAATAAAAAGATACATAATATTCAATTCCTATTTATAATATAATGCACAAAACAAATTACAGCGAAACAGAACATTTTTAGAAATTGTTTATATTATTTGAGAAAAAAAAATCAAAGCAAGTTTATACTTTCACCTAATAATGAACATAATGGCCAATATAACATGTAGTCTATGTAAAATAATGAGCATAATACACAAGACAACACTAATTCAAATAAACTAGAAACAAAACTAATAAACCCAAAACTAAATTTCAAAATATCCCCATGTGAAACAATGCATAAACACTGTATGACTGTATACAATGGAAAAATGTTTGAGAGCCAAGGGGTAACAAAACCAAATGCAGGGGGCTGTAACTTCTGAATGGGTCCAGGGAAAATTTTGAATTTCATAGCATCTCAGGACCAAAATTTCTTGCATTGTAATAGTTTGAGATTATAAAATATGTTTTTTGGCAAAAAGTTTTGACACCACCCGCAACCCGCTTGTTTACAGCCCTGATAAAAAAAGTAATACCAAACAAGTCTAAATAATTATGATTTTTGTTATTGTATTGTAATCTCAAGGCAAATTTATAATTAACATGAAAAAAATTCCTACATAAAATAATCATTCTGTAATAAAACATTTTTTTCCTATATAAGATTTTAAAATTTATATTCCTATGCCAGAAAACTTCCTAAAAATCTCAGTCAATATGATTTTAGCACTGAACTTCGTGGAGCCAATGACTGTAGTGTTATCAGTTATATTTACTTGGCAACTAAATGGGTTTGATACAAATGTGATTATTGGCTCCAAGATAGTAAAACATTCAAACTGCTACTAAAGCAATTAAAGGTAGATTACAAATGGTAAGGGGTTAAAGTCACTGTCACCTATCATTTTCTTCATATTTGGGAAATGTGTGAAAGACTTCATCTTCAGGTAAGAAATCCATAAAACAAGTTTTGCTTTAAATGAATTTATAGAGCCTATCATTCTAGATGTTTGCTTTTTCCCTGAAGCTCCAAGTTTAAAGAATTTAATTTTTCTGTGATGTCTGTGAGAAAAAGAGTTGATCAAAGTTTTGATTTCTGGATTGGAGAAAAACTTTTATCTCTTCAATTAGGCTTACAAATCTGTGGTAAGCACAAGCAAAAGGGTTGGTGGGTGCCATGCTGCTTTAGAGTGAGAGTGCCACCACCCAACAACATGACCTTTACCCACCCCTGATGCTGCAAAGCGCGAACGGGGCAACGGCTACAGCCCAGTACTGGTTACTCCTTTCATTTGTTCTTTTCTCCCTCCCCACACACCCTTGCAATGTAATGAACTAGGGTAAGAATGGAAGAGTGTGCTTAAGGCTTGAATGGGAGCAAAAGGGACTCAACCTTCACAATAACTGTCATTCATTCATTACTTTTCCCCTCAAAAGTCTGAAGCCTAAAAATATAGTTATAGTAGTAATAAACCACAGGCATATAGACAGATATCAAAAGTAATCAATAATAATAACAACAACAACACATTATTTTCATTTGCCTTTGCATGTTATTATGGTTAGTGTAAATACAAGGTCTGTCTGGAAAGTATTCAGTCATTTAATATCAACAAAAAAATAGTCTGCCTAGGGCAATGGTGCCTTAGTTCACTTCAAAGTACTCCTCTTGGGACCTCACATCATCTCTTCCACTTTTCAAAACAATCTGCAAAGTCCTCTCCTGGGATTGCAATCAGCTGCCTTGTAACATTCTCTTTAACTCGTCCATGGTCTGAAATCTCCTCCCTTTCAACAGAGGTACTGAGAGACCTGGGTGATGCAATGTTTTGTAAAAAAAAAATCTGCACAAAATGTGTCTAGCTAGTTTTTATCATTAATTTTGACTGGTTTTTCCATTTTTTTTGTTGCTTTTTATCACATGGTTTATAAGCAGGAATTGAAAATTTTAAAAAAATAGCTTCAGATGAAAATTGAACTCATATTCTATAACTTGGGAACTCAACTTTAATGGACAATGACAATCCAATTAGCCTATCAAAGCTGTTATGATTAGGTAGGGTTCTTGGGTTTGGTACTATTTGGCTTAGGCGTCAAACCTATTTTGGTGTCTGCCTTTTTTATATTAAATTTCTCACATTATACGCGTGTAAATATGGTACGTTTTTTTACTTTCAGGTTAAAAACACACTCGAGTTTTTTTTAAAAGCAAGAAATGACATGTAATGTATGTTGTGTGGTAATGGTATTTTTAATAAAATAAGTAATATTTTTATTTTATTTGATTTATATTTAAAAAAAAAAAAAAAAAAATTATTTTCTCTTCATAAACACATAAAATGATTATAAATACATTGTAATTTTTGAAATTCTTTTGTAGTTATGTATGTAGGCAGCAAAATCTTGCTGGTAAGAATCCAATTTATCATCATTTATGCAATAAAGACTGTTCTAAAACCTGTGTTTGTGATTTTATTTTAAGGTTCACATTTATTGTAATTTAAAATGCTTGAGAATATAGTAATTCTGATTTCAGAGTCAGTTACAATTTCAGTTTCATCAACTTACATTTTATTAAGAAGGATGAGGACAGGAATGTTTGTCAGTTGTTTGTCCTGGAGGACTGTGAGTAATTGGATGCAGGCAGCAGATACTTGTTGTCTGTTGTTCAGGTCAATCATAAACTGTAAAAGAAAAAGAAAAAAATCTTCTGACAAAATTATTTCATAGATAGAGAAATCTTTAACCATTAAATGTAAAATTTGAATAAATTCTTTATATAATTCATGTTGAAAGAATTGCTTTAAGATTTGAAGTCAAGTAACAATATCTTTAATAGAAAACACACCATACCTGATGAAATGTAACCTAACATGTACAAATATAGTAGGTTTACATAGAAAATAAAACAAACTGCCAAAATAAACAGTTTTCTCTGGTACAAATTCAAGCTTACTAGTGAAAAACATCTACGAATAATGATATCTGAAAGTCCTTTAAAAAGAAATGATTGTATTAAGCAAAGAGCATGCCCAAATCAAGATGCATTCTCTAAGACTCAATCTCATACAAGGTAAGTAAATAAAAAACAATTTTATCAAATAATATGTACAATATAGCTTAAAATAAAATTCAGTTCCATAAAAATTGTTATGGAACTATGATCTTATAAGCAACAGTCTGCAATGTATTGGGTAACGTAAAAGGTTTGCTTGGTTATAGAAGACAAATTTTTTATTTTTGACATTAACTTTATTGAACAACATATTTATCATTTTGTTCCACTATCATCTACCATCTTTCAGGCAACTTCATAATTTATTCTCCCATAACTTTTTATCTTTATCAGCTTGATGTTGTTCTAATCAGCTTTCAATTTATTTGTACTACAAATTAATAGGATCATCAATCAATCAATCAATCTTGTGATTCTAGGAAGAAAGGAATGTGGCTTTGATTCTTCAGTGGGAGAAAAAAGAATATTGGTTTGATTTTTTTAAAAAAGTGTACTCAGCTCCGCCATGGAGCTGAGTACACTTTTTTTTGGAAATTGACTTCCTCCGACTATGGCGAACAACTCAAGTACAGACTAGGTGTGTGGATTCATTTGTTTATATGAAGTTTCTAACAATAGATCCATTAATCACTTTCTGACAGTCTGGCCCCATCCTTTTCTCATTAGCCTGAACTGCTAATGAAAATTTTGGTCTTTGACCCAGATTTATGCTCACCAACTTTCCCATTGTTCCATTTTTTATCACTCATCCCACCAGCCAGATGGTCTGAATGCCTCTATTTTCCTAAGAAATGTTTTGATTTGATTTCTCTAATCCGTGTAAGGTTATAAAACATAAGTCTGAAAGTCTGAAATTATTTCGGAGATTATTATCACCACTCTGTGTGTATATGTACATTTATGCGTGTATGTTTATGTATGTATATGTACGTATAAGTATGTGTGTATGGATCCTGGAAAAGCGTGCGTGTATCTATGTACGTGTGTACCTTGTTTGTTAAAGTGGGATACAATGCGTGTATATGGGCATGTGTGTACATGTGTTTAGCCATCCCATTTTTGTCTGTATAACCCTTTTAGCATGTTTAGCTATGTTTGCTCACAGGTAAACAATAGAGTCAACCTATTTTATTAATGGTCATATCTTCTCGACTTAGAAGTTTTGATACACAGCTCCACCCAAGAAACTCTTCTGGGCCCTCAGTATGATGCACTAGCTGCACCCCCCTCTGTGAGGCCCTGATCTGTACAAATCTATTTTTGTATTGGAGTTGCATTTTTACCTTTCTTAAAATAAAAAGCATATGCTGAAAATGTTGCTTATTTTCTTCCATCTTCAATGTTAGAATCAATGAACAAAAATATGCTAATTTTGACAATTTAAAAATAAAAATGCATGCTGATATGACAGCTATCACAATAGAATCAAATGTGATCTGTTAAAACTAACCACTCCTAATGCCAAACACAGAACACACTTTTTAGGTAACCCAATATTTCTTTCATGGGCAGTTTTTTTTTTAGCTAACACTTGTTCAGCATAGACACATAAATTAATATTTTAATACAGGTCTGGTTAGCCACTCAACAGAAACCGTTACTGTTAGACTCTGTAGATCCACTTGTTTGTCAACTTTGATATAACAAAATATAAACGCATACACTTCTTGGGGTCTTCAATTCACTTTTATTTACACTTGAACATAGACATCTACACACTAGGACACCAAAACCGCTAACTAATTTGAACACATTAAAATATCAGAGAAAAGGGATTCCCAAAATAGGAGAGTTCCATTACTGATCATTAACAAAGAAAGCTAACAGAGTTATCTTTCTTTGTATATGATATATTAACATATTGACATTAATTACATTTTCTTTCTTTTTTTTTTAGTCCTTCATTAGATTAGAGTGCCCTTGGGTCTGAGGGGATTTATTCTGCCCCTTTCGTGAACACCTTCACACCACAATCACAAATTTCTCTGGCATCTTTCCTTTTTGTAAAACTTCAAAAGTTCAATTCCAGATGCTCCTCGTTTTGTTAAGGAATTAAGCAAGTTGGATTTTTCCTGGGCACCATTTAACTGAGATACGGTTATGCTGCATTTCATAAAGTGCAGCAATGTCATTCCTCAAGTGCATGTCATCAACAAGTTTAATTGACTGTAATGCTTTGACAATGCTTTTGGCAGTGATTGGTATGTCATGTGGCTTCAACGCATTGATATCAGCAAATAGATCGCACTACCCTCTTGATTCTTTTAGCCTGCCAAGCTATGGGGCAGCACTTTCTGGTCTGATCCTTGAAATACAAAATGTGAGCTCCAACACTGCCTTTTCCTTCATTTATGTTTCCTAGTGAAGACAAAGAAATAACTGGAAGGACCTGATTTTCTTCAAATGGCCACTGGCTTTGGTAGCATGCAATAGATCACCAACTGTTACCCTGTTTAGCTTTGTACTTATTTCAACCATGTTCAAAAGAAATCAGGTCTTGAGCCTTGCACAGCCCAATCCAAGAAAATCATCCACATGGCAACATATGATTCCAACTACACATTCTTCATCATAGACTGCAGGGTCAAATTTCGATTGTATACATCCTAAAGACACAAGTTCATTACGTACACTTAGATAAAACTGTTTTGCTCCATCTATAGTCCATGTCTGAGTTTCCAAATAAATCCCTCTGGAGTCTTACTCTCTATCAAGGGTTATATATAGACATCATGGTCCAGTTGTTCTCCTTGTAGAAATGCAGATTTTAAATATGTTGTTTTGACTCACCATTTCTTCTTTACCAACTGTCAGGTTATCCTTCGTAATGAAGCAATGTTCCTCAAATCCACATGCTACCTTCTTTGGAACTGATCACCCATCTAGTGGATATCATGTTTTGACCAGTCTTTTACCGTTTCATAGGTTCCAAAGTCAGATAGTTTCTGTAATTCAGCCTGATTAGCTTAGTGTGTTGTCATTTTCTGTTAATTGGACATGTTCATTTTCTTCCCAGTTTGAAGATGTCAATTTGGATCTTTTGGTCACCACCAATTGTATAGTCTTGAACATTGTACCAAGATTTTTTTCATCCAGTAGTTTTACCTTCCCTCCTTAGTATAGTCGCTATTAACCATTCTTCCATGTCTGGCAACTTGTACTGGATTTGGTCCCTTTCCTTTAAACCTAATTCTTTTGGATCGCAAAAGGGTTGATAGAAGTCTCAGATATTACAGTAGAAGTCTCAGATATTACAGTAGCCAGTTTTTCAGATGGCATTATGTTAGGTAGATTTGGATTTTTACCAAACACAAGCTGATGACTGCTGAATCTATTCTACATTTGCAGTGAATTTCTCGCCACATTTGCCCATGAAAGAAGTGTCTTGAGCTCCACTTTGCTATTTTCGGCCTCTAATTTTGTTAATATCATGCACTAACTCGCATAGTCCATTCTGGCATGGGCTCATACTGGCTGTGGTGCACATTTAAAATTGAAGATATCTCTCTCATTTCATCTGAACTAAACTCCCTTCCATTGTCTGTCATCAAAGCTCCCATAACTCTGAACACTCCAACACAGTTCTTCATGAGGGCCTCAATGACATCGCTCGGTTTCTTGTGATGAATGAGAACAGACACGGTATATCTGGACCACATATCAATCATATGAAGAATCCAATGACCTTTGTAGTGTTTAAGATCCATTGCTACTTTCTCATTGAAATCCTTTGCCATTGGCATAGATACCACTGGTCTGGAGGGTGCTTTTACATACACCTGGGATAATTGTCATTTTGATGCTATTTCTGACAAGATTTCAATGTATTCTTCTTTCCAAGCCATAGCATCTTTTAGCAGCACAGCAATGCATTTCTTAGGAGGGTGTTCAAATTGATGTTGAAGTTTCAACCTGGCTGACTTTCATCAAACTTTACCACATTCACTTCTTGTGCTTGTACTGTCTCGGTTTTATCTATCGGTATGCAATAATGTCCAGATGATGCGATGTTCAGTGCTACCTCCTTCCCCATGATAACAGCTGTGTCATTCTCTAAATCCATTTTTACTCCTGCTCTTTTCATTGATGACCTTGAGAGTAGTAGCGGAATATCCGAGTTCATGACATCGGTTTTAATCAGTAGGTCATTTCCAACAATGTATACTGGCAGCTGGTACTCTCCTTCAGAGCTCAATTTTTTCCTCCTCCAAATTTGAACACTTTGTGTCCTTCGCGGTGGAGGACTTTTGCATGGTCCCCTTCATCTAATGATTCCATGTAATTGTTTAGCCATGTTTTGCCACACTGTGCTGCTACATGCACTATCTAGCACTGCATAATTTCAAGCATCAACTCCCAACTGAATTATGTCTGGTTTGTGATATCCTGTGAACAGGACAACAATTTCTTCTTCCGTGATGTTTACTTACCCATGTTTTCCCAGCTATCAGGGCACTTTGCCACTAGATGTCTGTAGGATAGACATGACCTGCATGTTAAGATTTTTCCATCAGGTCCTGTAGAATTTATGTTTTTAACCCCTCGTTGTGATGATTGGAATCCAGGTTCTCTTCCACTACCCCTGAAGTTACTCAATCTTCTCATGTAACTGCTAGGAAGGCAGGTTCTAGTTTTATGCCATGTTCAGTTTTGTTATGTAGTCTCTCACCTTTAAACTTTTTTAACGAACACTTCACTTCTTCATACAGAGTCGCTCTGTTTTCATAGTTCATTCCAGTTAAGACCAGCATTTTCTCTTCTTTTGTTATGTTTGCTTTTCTTAAAAGTTTGAGGTGGAAATGTCATATTTTCCTTTTCTTTCTTTCGATTTGGCATTAAACAACGCAATATATTCGTTAATGGACTGACATCATTACGTGTCAAATCCTCTAAGTATTCAAATTTCTCAAGGCTGTCTGTGAGATCGTCTTTAGCAAGATGCATATCCAGAAATGCGATTAGTGTATCAAAACCATCATCTGTCTTTAAATCAGTGATTTCAATTTGGTCAAACACGTTCTCCCTTATTTTGCTCTCATCATCTTACAGTAGGGTAAGGGCGATTAGTATTCCGCTTTTAGATTCGTCCAAGTCTGTTATTTCTGTCCATGCCAGTAACTCTTGTTTATAAAGTTTGTACAACTGACTTATGGAATGTTGGGGGATTTATTTTTGTTGCCATCTTTTTGTTTTCTTATTACGAATAAAGAATGTATCTTCAATCTATCTCACTCACTCGTGATGCGTTTCGCTCACCGTATGAAATGCAAACATGAAAAAGGTACTCACAAAATATTGTTCATTTGTTTTACACTCTGCTTCCATTTGTTAGACTCTGTAGATCCACTTGTTCGCTGTCAACTTCAATATAACACAATATAAACGCATATACTTCTTGGGGTCTTCAATTCACTTATTTACACTCGAACATTAAAACAGGAGAGTTCCACTACTGATCATTAACAAAAAAAGCTAACAGAGTTATCTTACTTTGTATATGATATATTAACATATTGACAGTCACCTGACCAATGTCTTTTGGCAGCATGCTGTGTTGGGGTGATCAATTAAAAAATTGGAAAAAGGGGTCATCAATGAATAAGTTACTTTTTTGTTGGACAGTGGTCTCTAAGAAAGTCTGAATTTTTTTAAAAACAAGTGTAAATGCTGCCGGACACAAACTAAGGAATCAACTTAACATAAACTTACATTCAAATTAAAAACCTATTGGGGGGAATTAAAAAAAAAAATTTTCTAAACATAATAAGGAGTATATGTTGAAATTTTCAGCCCTCTAGCTCCATTGGTGTGGCTTGTACGCATGATACATAGATAGGTTTCCACATTGGTCTAGCTGGCTATGTTGACAGTTTCTAATAAAAAATCATCTCATGAGTATCAAATAAGTATGAATGGCTTGTGAGAACAGAATGCAAACCATTGCATCATAAGCAGTTTGTGTCAGGCCAGTTTTCCCTAACCTCTTCTGTTTACTGCCAAGTTTAACCGATGCATGCTATCAACACCCGCCGCCCCAAACACACACATCCACCCCTGGGTACACAAAATCAAAAATGAATGTACTGAAGTAAAAATCACCATACTATTTATACTAATAAAAAAAATCTATCAATATAATGATGTGTAATTTTTTCTGTTTGTTTCTCTCTTGGTAACAATGGAATCCATTTACTGTTAACAATTTTTCTGATAAGAATATCTCCTACCCACCATTTGAAACATTGAACTCTTCAGTTCAGTTCAGTAGTTTCTTAAAAAAAAAAAAAAAAAAAAAAAAAATCTCATAGGAATTCAAATACATCTAAATTTGTTCACAGGGATTAACTAATATATGAATAAAGTTGGTAGACAAAGATAAATATATAAATGCCAAAAAAATTTCAGAGCTAGACTTCCAAGTCATAGTAAGTTCTTATAAAAACTGTACATAAAAAGATAAACATTGGCATATGGTGAGAAAAATTAAATTCTTTAACTTCTTGAAAAATGCTTATCAATGAAAAATATTTTTTTTTAAAAAGCAGGTTAATCATTAAGCCAATTATTTACTAATTAATACTAGTCTTAAAACTAAAACTATACAATAGAACAAATTTACCATCAAATAGTCAGCATCTTTGAAGTAACTATGCCAGATTGGACCCATGCAACCTCCCAACTCTCGAATGATAACATCTGTTTTCTTACTAAGGACAACAGTTGCCATATTTGTGCCAACCTGGAAAAAAAATCCCAATCATAAAAACATATTAACAAAAAAAAAGAAAAAAAAAGTTTTTAGCTGTCCAATTTGGATTTGTGAACCAGATTTTAACATTAATTTTTCTTGATCAACACTGTTCTTAGAGTAGTTTGTTTCATGAACAATAATAGGTTTTAAAAAATCATGGTACAGCATTTGTTCTGGTTCAAAACTCATTTTTAACTAGCTAAGCAACATGCTTCAAACAATAGAGATTGGTTAACACTTTTTACTTTGTTAAAAGAGTTTTAGTTACAGCAATGTGTTTAGTACTGACTCAGTAGAATGTAACTTGACATTCAAACTGAAGGAGAAAACAGTGTTTTAAATACTTAAATTGATAAATTTTGTTTGAAAAGCATGATTTGATTTTAAATCATATTCCTAATACCTAAGCACAGAATTAAATCAATCTATAATATTCAGTTCATGTTGACAAAAGTGTTTGGTATAGGGCCTGAATTCTTCTATGAATTGTTTTATTTGATATGCTTACATATTTAATATAAATTTACAAAAATATTATGAATAATATATATGTTGCTGTAATAAAAACCCATTATGAATAAGCAGGAAATAATTTTAAGAGAACAGGTTAAAATATGTTACATTCTACTTCTCCGAGAAAACCTATCTTTCTATTGGAATTTAAAAAAAACATAAGCTTATATGAGTGTCTAAATATAGTGCGATGAATAAAATTGTACTTACTGTAGGAATGGTTGCAGGAATTTCATGGAGGTTTTCAAAAGTTCCTTTGCTTGTACAGCCAAGTTTTTGTTAAGGAAAATTGAGAAAGTTGTTTATACTATTCTAGGATAATCATCATACAACAAGTTTTTATAAAGTTAATGTAAAGTGCAAAAACAAGCATATAATAAATGGCTTCGTTAACCTACTTTTATGTTTTTAAAAAAAATAATATATTCACGACCTTGAAAATTAGCGAAAATAAATGCCAGCGAAAATGTATTAATTCACAGTAGTTGCCATTGGGCCATGAACTTTTTGGATTTATTAATAATATGTAATATATTCCCTAGATTTTAGATATCTGGAAAATGTAGATGTTTCTAGAAGTTTTTGACTCAATTTTAGATGTAAACGTGGAAATTTTGCATTTGGCCATTTTTGGCATTTTTTCTGTGTTTTTGGCCAAAAACGACTCCAAGTATCTGGCAACCCTGTTCCGTAGCATTTTTGGATTTTCAAATTTTGGAAGACAGTCAGCTGAACCGGCTAGATTCGCCCCTGTTTTAACCTCTAATGTTTAACATTTCAAAGAAATTTATCATTTTAG
The DNA here is from genome assembly GCA_006491835.1 of Architeuthis dux. Taxonomy (NCBI): domain Eukaryota; kingdom Metazoa; phylum Mollusca; class Cephalopoda; order Oegopsida; family Architeuthidae; genus Architeuthis; species Architeuthis dux. Next base: position 48,719 of record VCCN01003589.1, on the reverse strand, counting down.
GTAATCAATATTTTATGTATGCAATTTTGTCATAGATGGTTTAATTCTATGTACATCATGATATAAATAAATGTCAAATAATCAGCTTCTTGTGGTGCCTCTTTCATAATCAGGATTTTCAATTCTATGAACTTTTGATATAACAAAAAGAAAATGGGTATAATATTAGGAATCAATCAATTTTAGAAACTGAAATTTTAAACCTTGTACAAGTTTAGCTGGAAATGTTTTAATCAGTACAGTAAAAGGTGAAGCTAAATGAAGATATTTTCAGGAATAGGTTATCACTACTGAAGAATCCAGGGTAATTTTATCAAGTTTTTCAAGTTCTGAGTATAAATATTCTAAATTTGGGTTCAGTTATAGTTGAGGATGCATAATCTTTTGGTATTTGTTATATATGAAACAAAGTAAACTAGCATTCCAAGGGAAATTATGAATCACTGCCATCCATATATGCTGTGTTGGGTATGATCACTAAAAAAAAGTCTGAATTTTCAAAAAACAAGTGGGCACAAATTAGTAACCAATTTAGCATAAACTTACATTGCTTTCTAAAAACATATTATGGGGTGAATTTTCAAAAAACAAAAAAAAACATACCACTTTTATTAAATTTGACTAGTTTTTACCTTCATCCTAATTTTAGATATTTTAATAAGTGGTTTACAACTTATTAATTCGGGCCGCTGTTACTATAGCAACGGATATCAGTGCAAGTGGAAACAGTGGCCCGAATTAATAAGTTGTATAAAAACTAAAATTAGGATGAAGGTAAAAACTTTTTGATTTAAAAAAAAAAAAAAAAAAAACATTTTCCCTACTGATTGAGGAGGATGTGTGCACAAAATTTCAAGTTTTTACTATGAACAGTTAGGGCTGGGCAAAGTCCAGATACGTAGATAGATACATAGATATATATTAATGTCTGAACACATGAATAACCTAAACCCTGCAACAGTATTTAAACCAGTGTTGTGGGTAGCAGTGATTAATAAATCAAGTTTTAATACGCATTTAATACAAAGCTAAATGAAATTTCTTTCAAATTAAGGAATTTTTTCAAATCAATTTAAGTAATGATATTGGAATACTGGATTATGGGATCATAAAAAAAAATATATGTAACTGCAAGTCTTAGCAAGAAAAAAATATGGAATCTTTACATGGCACAGTTGCTAATTGCTTAATAGAATTTTTATTCTCTTTTTCAATACACCTATTATTATTTTTAATGAATAAGAGCAATAGAGGACTTCTTGGAAGACTAAGAACTTTCTACTCAGCGAATCACCCTTTATCTTGCCCTTTTTTTTTTTCTTTTTTAAATTACACTTGGTTGAAATATGTTGCACACACAAAAAATCAGGACACACATACAAACTGCAAATTAGATTTTACATAATCACAATAAAACATACCATAGAATGGGGTAATTGAGAACAAATTTAGGCTATTTTCAGGTTCACCAAAAGTTAAGTTAATGTTGAAATTCTTTTTATTTTCAGCAGGTTTACAAATTAATTAGTTTTTAACATATGTACTATATAAAGTATTCCATAATGTTGGTAGAAAAAATATGGGTGCTACTCAAAAATATGTTCTCAATTGCTTGGATTATTTGAAACCATCATAAAAAAATTCAAACTAAGAAATATTTGAGAACAATAATTAAATTACAACTTCTTATCAAACAGGTTTTTTGCCAATTATATTTCTAAAAATGATTATAGTTTTGAGGTGTACTTCTTCAAATGTAATGGTGGTAAACTTCTCCCCAATTGTAGCTACGCTTATAACATAGGATTTGGGTGTTTTCCTTTCCTTGTTAGGCCTGGATTTCCATGCCTTGTCCCTGTTGAGTAGTGGACGCCACCTCAAGTTGAATTCGGTACTTGTTTGATACAGTCAGCCAACAAGTTGATGTATGCTGCTTCTTTGATTTTTCCCAGTTTCCACCAGCGTTCCCTATCTATAATCTGGACTGTGGTCAGCCATCCAAAAAAATCTGGAATGGCTGACCGCATCTGGAGAGAGAATATCTTTTTATAGTTCCTCACCATCCAGCAGGGAAAAAAATTGTTAATTAAATTGTAAGGTTGTTCTCATTTGCCCGATCACTGTTCTCAACTGTGCCACTGTAAAAAATATGATCAGTAATAAAGTACTAGTTAACACACCAGAGTTTTAATAGCCCAAGCTATTGCTCTAAGTATATACTATCTGTGATTCAAATTCAGGGTTTTAACATTTAATGGTTATACCTGGGGAAAACTTAGTTATAATAATAATAATATGCTCTTATACCTAACTTATGGGGAAATCCAAAATATTAGGTCTGTGTCTCTATTAGAGACACAGACCTAATATTTTGAAATAAAAAAATCTTTGAAATTTTACTCAATTGTATGCATTTTGCTGAACAAGCCTTCAACATTTATAGTAATGTAATCAAGTGTATCTTATGTACTCTTCCTCCTACAAGACTATGAAAATGGCGGAAAATCCCAAACGTAATAATATGACCATTTTGGGAGCTTCTCACTCAAATAGTATGCTAAGTAAAGCACTCATAGTTTGGTTTCCTGTCATTTATAATATATTAGGTCATGTGTATGCAGTAACCATATTTATTACTGTTATAGGAGTGTCAGAATGATTGTTTGAAATGTGCTCGATTTTCGATTGTCCTCAAAATTGCCTATTTTCATGTCCTCATTTTCCCATGTGGGCAGTTAACCACCATTTTCATATTTTCACCATATAATCTTATATATCTGAAGATGATCTGTTTCTAGATCATTTCCTTTTTGGTCGGGCCGAGAACTTTTCAGCAACAAGAGCATGACAGCTCAACTTAAAAAAGAAAGAAAATAACTCCTTTTCTGTGATCATCATCCAAAATAAAAAATATTCTTTTTAAATTGTGATCTTTCATTTTATGCCGATAAATGGAAAGAAAAATTGTAAAAATAGTGGATGTTTGTGATTATTTTGCTTAAATCAAAGATGATCTGACAAATGTTTGGTGTTGTTGCTGAGCGTCCTTCTGGAATTATAATTTTTTTAAAACACCGAACTTTTGTCAGATCATCTTCAGATATATAAGAATACAGGGTAAAAATATGAAAGTGTTGGTTAATTGCCCATATGTCTTAATATGTTATAAATGACAGGAAAAAATCTATGTGTGCTTTATCTAGCATATTGTTTGAGTGAGAAGCTCTCAAAGTGGTCGTCGTCTTTTTACGTTTTAGATTTTCAGCCATTTTCAGAGCCGTGTAGGAGTGAGAGTACATAAGATCTAATTACATTTTTAAAATTCTACAGAAAATGTTAGCCCTTGTCATTTGGCAGACCCACAGAACGTTTAAATCTTTGACACCCTATTTTAAAACGTAATTAAAATTAAAAAAAAAACCCAAAAAACAATAACCCTGTTCTAGTTTTTTCTTGTTCTTGTTAGAAAGAGAAAGTACAAATTATTGTTTTAAAAAAAAAAAAAAAAAAAAAAAAAAAAAAAAAAAAAAAAGAAAAACAAATTTTTATTAATTACAACATAGAATTGAACTTTTAAAATACAACCGATTTTTAACCGATAAATCAATCATTTTGATGCCATTTTATTGACAGGTCTTCACATTTAAAAAAAATTGATATTCTGTAATTAAAAAATCTACTAAAAAAAATTTACACTCATAATATATAATTTTATTTGCAAGAGTTAGTTTCATCATTACAAAATCGTCACATGCTGCAACATAAAAAAAAATGAAATATAGCCTTTTCAACTGTTGGGGTGGTATAATCAGTGAAGCGACAGGTCATGTCAACAATAGCAGTATGGAGTGTTTAAGTGTTGAAAGACAGTTTCTTTAATGATCAGAAGTCACTTGATTGGCAGGACTTTTTAGTTTACGGTCATCCGTAAAAAAAGTAATAGTGTCCAGTTAAAAATAACAAAAACACAACAAAAATATATGGAGCAGTAATTTAAAAAAAAAAAATTATTTGATAAATGTACCTTTTCTTCGTTATCCTTTTATGTGGCAGATTTTTCATGAAAAACTGGTGAATGCACATCAATTAAGCCAGTTGAGGGGAATCCACCCAAAAGAACTTATTTGTGGCAGATATGCTACATTGGCGCATAAGGATGAAAAATAACTAATACTGGAATGTTGATACAATAATATTTATTACATATAAATTGGGTTGCCACCCGTCCCGTATGGAAAAGTAAAATGAAAATGACTAAAATGAATGCACTTATTGTATCAATACGGGGCGCGATTTGTCCCGTATTTCCTTGCACTTGCACACCATACTCTAATGCATACACTACGTTTTCACATGCTTGAATGGAATGATATGAAAAATAATAAAACCAAAAGGGCCATTTTTCGGCAGACAGGACTTGCATATTTTCAATAATTACAACAATTGGCGATTTCTGCTACGGAAGACCATACGCGTAAAAATCTGCTTTTATGAAAACCATTTTTTTTTACAAAAAACAAACAAAACGTTTAAACATAAGTAATTACGTGGTTGTTGTTTTTTCGCGAAATAGGCAACTTTAATTTCTATTCATCAAATTGAAACTACGTATTTATCTTTTGTAAAAATGTTTACCCCCCCCCGCCAAAAAAAAAAGTTTATACATAAGTAATTACGAAAAATGGCCCCAAAAGAGTTTCACGAGACACAATCAGAGAAGTATTATTAAATCGGAATGACAAGCGAGTTGTCTGTCACTGTGCTTCAACATCATTGTTGCCCTAGTAACGGAGACTCAGACGCGCAAATTTTAAAAATGTCGGCGAAAGCCCCCCCCCCGTAAAAATAAAGAGCCTGTCTATATACAGAACTGTTGCAGACTAGTTAGTTGAGATATCTGAGTACTTTAAAAGGCTAAATCATGGG
>VCCN01003589.1:12235-22414 GCA_006491835.1 Architeuthis dux | reverse complement strand
TCGAGTTTAAACTATTGCATGTTCTTGCCTCTTTTAATATTCTCCATTATATTATAGGGTTTTTTCCGACTCCTTTAACTTCCAATAATATATTGATAACGCTGTATCCGTTTTTTCTAAATTTATTTTTAAGACACCTTGTGGGTGGCTAACCTTGCCTTGAATTCTGGTTTCATTATTCCCACATAAGCTTTCTTGTCATTTATTATTTTCTAATGTTGATATTTTTGCTACGTACATTACTTCTTTCGTTAGACATTTGTTATCCAAGTTGCATTTCTTTATTATATTATTTCTCTTGTTTTCATTCCTAGGTTATCCAGACATGCGTATCGCAGTTTAATATTATTCGGATTAAGTATTTTATGTATTGTCAATTTGTATCTATTGGGTTTAAAGAATTACAGCTCAAAACGCGAAGCTAAGTATTCAGCATTTTACAAAGAAAACTTCAAGTATACAGTCCAAAGTCTATGGATCGTAGAATTAATTATTGATGGATGTGTGTGTGTGTGTGTGTGTGTGTATATATATCTCGTTAGAAAGAGGATTCTATCAGCTTCCGAACAGTGCATGTTACCAATTTGTATCTGATGGCTTAAAAAGTTAAGTATTCAGCATTTTGCGAGAAAACAAGTACATTCCAAATCTATGGATTGTGGAATTTATTTCTGATTGGGTTAGAACTAGAATTCTATTAGCTTTCCAGCAATGTATGTTCACAATTTTCATCTGTTTGGCTTAAAAGGTTACGGCCCCAAAAGTGAAGCAAGGTTTTCAACATCTTACAAGAAGATTTTGAGTACACAGTTCAAAGGCTATGGTTGTGGAGGTATATACATATATATATCGTTAGAAAGAGAAATCCCCCAGTTCTTCAACATTATATCTGTATCTCTTGGGCTTAAAAGGTTACAGCCGAAAACGTGAACTGTATACTTGAGGTTTTCTCATAAAATGCTGAATACTAACTTCATGTTTTGGGCTGTAACTCTTGTGTGTGTGTGTGTGTGTGTGTGTGTGTGTGTGGAGGTGGTGGGCGTTCAGGGTAGACCCTGCTGGCCCCAGCATAAAGTATGTCTTATTTTTATAAGCAAAGAATTTAATGAAATTCACACCTTTTAAACATAAATGTAAAAGATCATTTATTATTTTACTAGTAGATGAAATGTTTCTTGTCTCGGTCCATCAATTCTGGTTGGAGTGCTAATATAACCTAAATCTTCCTGATGCGTTTTTTTTTTCTGATTTAATGGGTTATTCATTAAGCTATTTGTGAATTAATGCTTTTATTGTGAGACTTTATTAAAGTAATTGAGTTTGTTTCTACATATTTTTGGGGGAGTTGAGCAAAAGAATACCCGCTTCTCTTACAGTGCATGTGTTTTGAATGTATGTTATTTTCTTAAATAAAGATGTTTTTCATTTCTTATAAAATGTATGCAGAAAGGCTAATAAAGCTTTTGTGGTAAAGGGGTTGGCTGATCAATCTGTAGTTTTTTCTTTTGTGTTTATTCTTTAATATGATTCTTAACTCTTCTTTTTAATAACATTCCTTATTCATGCTTGTCTTTCAGACCAAAATATGCCCTGAATGCTATAAAAAGAAAATTGGCTGTAGATAATCCTCATGTGGCTATGTTTGCACTCCAGGTAAAATGGCAATCTTTGCATTGCTAATTTTAGATGTTTCTTTGAATGTGAGATTTAACCAGTTACTTTATACTTCATATTAGTCCAGTTGTTAAGAGAAAAATCATGCAAGTTGTGACAAAAGCATCAAATTTGGAAGTAAACCATTTTAAAGTATGGTGAATCTAATAAGAGAAGGAGACCAGTGATCAGATAAATGGTTGATCATTAGTTCAAAATATCATTTTATTTTATAACTTTGCATTTTCATCTTGACATGTTTACATACATGATCATTTCCTTACATATCAGCGAGCTACTAATAGTTTGTCGCAGGACTTTGATGCTTCAGGAAGGTTGTCCAGTTTGCTCACCATGTTGAGTCACTGTATACCCAGCCTTATGTTGGATGGGTCAGGGAGGACTGGCTGGGCAATAAGACTTTGGCATCATACATATCTAGCCTGATACACAGCACATTTAATGTGCTGCTTGAATAGTTTCAATGATACACCATCCATGGCCAAATAGCTTTCCCCTAGCTCCATTCACTCTACTCAAAGAACATTCTTTACTGTACATGACAACAAATCTTTTAATCTCCTGCAGCACAGCCTCACTTACATCATTTGGCATTTCAATGTGTGCTAGGAATGCATCTATATTGAGCATATACCTCTCAGGCTTCTCTTGCTGATTCTTTTCCCTTTTCTATGGAAGAATGACACCAAATCACACCCTGATAGTTCATGGAACAACAGTAAGGCTTTGCTTTTTAGACTACCAAGTTTAGTACAGATATCATGGACAGTGATGTATCTGTAGTTCTTCTTAACCCCCAAAAGCTATCCATAACTCCTCCAAATTCAATCTTTCAAAGTCACAGCAAGGATGACTACATCAGTGTCAACTGTTCTTATAAGGGACTTCTTGTATCCTTATTTTCTACAATCTGTGTGAAAAATCAGCCTGGTGATCACAGAGGAACAGCCCATCATTTGAGGAGACAATTCCATCGTTGAATATACTAATGTTTTTTGTTCAGTATTCATACTCTGAATTCTTAAGGCCAGGAACTTGAAGAGCTCCTCCGCCTTGTTTGCATCAAGTCTGTGAAAGTTTTCCCTGGTATAGGGGTATCTGGTAGGACACATCTCCTCACAGATCCCTCTCCTTGGCCACAAAGTTCTCACACACCATGTTTCAAGCTGTTCTCAAAGTATCTATCCTATACCACATCAATTCTGTCAACTGATTCAAGCTGGGTTACTAGGTTATGGACAGATATTGTCAGCATAATCCGTGAAGGTTTTCTGGACTTCAGGTGACATGTGGAGTAATGCAGCACCATCATACAGCTTAACCTAACCTTTGGAGCAGTCTTTACTTGCTCTAAATCCCTTTCAAGGATTTTCACATGGTCAGATTTATTCCCTTGTCTCAACTGACCCATATCTGAGATGGATGGTGGTCAAGGCTGATTTTCATGACAGAATAATTCTTCAAGGTTTTGAAAACGGGGAACAATCAGCTTTTAGAGATGAGAATTGTGCTTGAGATTTCTTCATCATTCTGGAAGATGGTAACCTGAATATCTTAAACTGATTTTATTTACTATCACTCAGATATTTGCTTGAATCTTTGTCTTTCATCAGTGAATGCTTGGTTCCCGTTTCCTGAGTTGTGTAGAGCCACTGTACTGTTGAATCTGCCATGCTATCCTTGTCCAGGGTGTACAGCTCTTTGTTGTCATCTGTAAAGGGGTTCCCCATATTTTTGAATGTGGTCAGCAGAGCTTTTACATCTAAAATACTTTCTGAAAGCTTGGTACCATTCCATGATGCTTTGCCTTGATTTGGGGTCATCATCACTGAACAAAGTCTCATACTCTTCCAGTATTCTCACTACTTCTGGACCATCAAAGAGGCCTACAGCTCCTCTGCTCCCTTTAATTACTTCATTCATCTGCTTGTGGGCCTGATCAATGGCAATCGAACAAAACATATTGGATGATTTATGAACAACAGGTGAACTCCTTGTAACGTGATGGATGATCTATTTCTAATATGACCATGTCACATATATGCACAAGCAACCACCTTGTATAGTTGGTGTAATCCAGGGCATCTACTGGAGAACCCGAACGTACAACTTAAAGACAAACCAAAGCATGAGGAGTTGAAGCTCAAGCGTAGTGGACCAGTACTTGAATTGTGGATGCTCACACCACACTGAAGGTGAGGTTGTCAGAATTGGTTTCAATATATGCTTCATATGCCATATGACACAGTGCTCAATGCAGCTGCTGTGACCTGATGGGCATAGTGGGAACGTATCAGATGAGAACACTTGACTATGGCATCTGCTCGGCCAGATGTAGTCACCTCTGCCTGCACAAGGGCTGTTGTCCACCACTACCAGTAAGCCAGTCTTCAAGCAGTTTAACCAAATTCATTTCAATGTGAAGACCACAGATCATAACCAAAATATTCTCTCCATGAGTTTCTGGGTGCTTCCATTGTAGATATTTTGATATGGCAAACTGGCTGGTCACAGGAGAACACAGGGATTTAAATGTTTGATTGCAATTACAATCCTAACATGCAACATCATCGCCTTTGTGTACTCACTGGGATAGATTGTGGACATTTTGTGGCCTGAACTCATCCTCCCTCCATTTTGTGTGGTCTTTTCCTACTGTTTTTGCTATCCCATGGGTACAAATTGGTTAGTAAAAGACTAACCAATCTGTTGTCATTTCTTCTTGTTAAATGTCCAGCCCATCTCCATATTTGTTGCTTAATTATTTGTATAATATCCTTCACCCTCTGATCTATGTTGATCCTTTTCTATCTCTTAGAGTTATCCCTAGCATTGCTCTTTTCATGACTGTGATTCTAAGCTTGTTTTCAGTTATTTTTTAAAAATATTTCCATGTTTCACATCCGTACATCATAGCTGGTATTATGCATTCATTCTATACTTTATGCTTTATGAAATAAATTCATCATCTTCAAGAGTATCCTTTTCCAACAAGATTTTGACCACACAAAGCCACCCAATCTGCTGGTCCCTTGGATTAGTCAAAGGCATTATCTACTATGCTGACAGAAAACTGTGATGGAGGTGCTTTTGGTTGTTACAGCCGAGACCAGATTTACATTGTATATAGACTCGTGGCAGAGGTGTGATCCTTTCTGATCCATGTCCAGCATTATTTGATTCCTAGCCATGTCTTTTGAACCTGTCATCTAGAAACTGGACTAGTGATATAGCTGTGCTATGTAAAGAGTCTTGAGATGTTATTGAACTGGTATTGTGATCAATGTTATCAACGGCACCAACCAAAAATATATCTTTCTGGAGCTTCAGAAGGCATACATCACCTTCCCCACAATCAGCATTTAACACTGGAGTTGGTCAATAAGCAGTCATAGGATACACACAGACCAAGCTTGTGTAGCTTGTCAATCAGATCTATCTTTCTGGTATGTGCATGATACATCAGGCTCAGTGTATGGATAATGGCACCACTGAATGTCTAATGCGCTGCTTTCATTGAAAGCCAGAATAATTGTACATGATTAGTTGAGCAACATTGCAATATTTTGTTTCATCTTATTTCTGTTTGATTTATTTGATATTTGATCCTTCCAGAACCATACTAATGTGCGGAGTGTTTCTAATTGACGGTTTCTAATATGCTGAAAAGCAAATTGCCAATATGCTTAAAATGTAAAGTATACAATCAATTCGTAATACCATCTATGACATACGGATGTGAAACCTGGAAACTTACAAAACCACTTGAAAACCAAATGTAGAGAGGGCAATGGAAAGAGCAATGCTAACAATAACTGTTAGCGATAGAAAAGAACAATGTGGACCAGGGTGAAGGATATCATGCAAGTAATTAAGCGACAAAAAGGAAGATAGGCTGGATACATAGCAACCAGAAATGACAACAGATGGAGCAAAAAGCTAACCGATTGGTGCCCACAGGACAGTAAACTCAGTAGGAAAATACCAGACACAAGCTGGAGGGATGAGATAGAGAAGTTTGCCAGTAAGATATAGCAGAGGTCAGCGCAGTCATCATAGAAGTAGATTGGAAAGGCCTCTGTCCAGAAGTGGACTAATGGTTGGTTATGGTATATACATAGTATAAGTGACCTAAGAGTACCTGATACGTTCTGGCGTGTGTTTAATGTATGTTACAGAATATTAAAAGATGCCCATCAAATAGGGGAAACATGTTGTCTCCTTATCTTATTTTGATCTCCACATATCAGGGTTCATTGGCTGAAACTTTCATGATTTTGTCATATTTTTTATGATTCTTATATGTGGCCCTTAACAGACTATATAGAATGAAACCGTATTGATGAATTTTTAAAAATTATAAATTACAGTATGTAAACTTGTAAGGCATTTCAGTAAACAACTTGAAAACTATATTCCTTGAAGATGATCAGAACTTCTTGTGGCAGCAACAGATTTGATTATTAGTCTGAATAGATTACAAAGTAGTTCATCTGAACTACTTTGTAATCTAATCTCAATCTGGTGTACATTTAAAGCATTTATAGCACATTACTGCTTTGTTAATCTATAGTGCATGGCATGTTTGCTGTTATCTTATTTATTCTTACATTACTCTATTATTAACTGTCACCAAAACTTTCTTCAGTTTTCAAGTTGGTACAGCTGGCTGTGTATGTATCACAATACAGGCTGCACCAATGGAGCTAGAGGGCTGAAAATTTAAACATTTACTCCTTATTGTCTAGAAAAAACCTTTTTTTGTTTTTTCACCCCCCCCCCCCCCCCCCCATAATACCTTTTTAAGACTTTTTAGTGATCACTGCCCAACAAAACGGTTTCTATTAAGTGACTAAACAGACCTGTTTATATATTTTTTTTAATATATTGTCAGTCTGGAGTTAACTTTGTTTTTCTACCATAACAACAACAACAACAATCCTCACTAAATTTAGGGGAGTAAATTCTCCACGGTTTGTCAGTGTGGTCACGTTAACCTAAACCATTATGTAAAATTAACATTCCCCTATCGTGATTTGAAATCATGACCAACTAATTGGTAGACGACTCTTACTAAAATTGTGCTAAATTTACATAACTACAAAGATTTATGTTAGAAATACACATGGGCTTATTTCCATCTAATAAATAAATAAATACATTTATAAAAGTAACATTTCCCTACTGTGATTTGAAATCACGACCAAGTGATTGGTAGCTGTCTCTCCCACTGACTGAGCCAAACTGACAAGTCTTACATATCTACAAATTTATTTATTATATATACAATACAATACAAAACTTGCCATAATCATCTTCAGTTGGAATAGAAGTATGAGACAAGTTTGACCCTGCAGCAGCCAGGCCTGTCTTAACTAAACTCACTTTATACCTACAATGCATTATTAGGTCCTTTAGTAATACAGTTGCACATTTATACATATATGAATCAACTCACCTAATAGCACCATCTTGATGAAATTCCAGTAGGTGATAACTTTTCTAGAGAAAATTCAACCATGAAAATTTCAGCTTGAACAAATTTATGACAAATTGAAATTTGCTTAAATTTATATGTTGCGAGCTGCAAGCATGATTTGCCAACTTTGACACTTCATAACTATGCTATTTAAAATATCTAGCTGGAATTTGGCACCTGTAATTTTTCACCCAAATAAGCTCTTTTTTGGCTTCATTTTATCTCTATTCTATGTAAGCCACATAGAATAGAGGTAAAATGAAGCCAGTTAAGGGGGAGTTGTTAAATGTTTGGCTGGCCGTTGAAACTAAACTACGGGTGTTAAAATAAAAATTCCACAGGATTATATTCAGTTGCTGTATTGCCTTGTGTAAAACATTAGAACATAGTTTAAAAACATTAAATACTTTTCTGATGATCAAAACATAGGACCATTACAGTAAAAAACCCAAATTCTGTTTTTTGAAAGCATGAAAAGTAACGTAGTCAGTTGAAAAAAATGATTCAAATTTTCTGAATTATATCCTCTATCTATCCTCTCATTCATAAAATTTGTTTAAATCCTACTCTTATCTGACTAGGCCAAACTGCCACAGAAAGTGCTACATTTCAGATATTTGTTTTCATAAGAATTCCACCTGAGTATCGATAAATTAAAGCATTATAACCCTTGAAATGTCAATAGATGACACCTTTTCTAGAGACAAATAAACTCCAAAAACTTCAGCTTGATTGAACAAACAATTCAGAAGTTATAACAAATTGAAATTGGCTTAAATTTGCATGTCGTAAGCATGCTTTTGCCAACTTCGGCCCTTGGTATTTAAGAAGATATCTAGCTGATATAGTTTCCCATCGAATAAGCCATTTTATTTAACTGCTATTCTATGTGATTTGGAAGTCAAGGGTCCTTCAAAATGGGGGTAAATTGTATTTTTGGGGGAGGGGGGGTTCCACTGGTTAGAGACTAAACTAAAGGTGTTAAAATAAGAAATTCCACAGTGGAATTTTTATTTTAACACCCTTAGTTTAGTTTCTACAGCCGGCCAAATATTTAGCCCCTCGTCCCAAACCACATAGAATAGAGGTAAAATGATTATTTTGGTGAAAAACTACAGGAATAGATTCAAATACATATCTTCTTAAAAAGCATAGTTATGAAGTGTCAAATTTGGCAAATGAGGCTTGCGACATGTAAATTTAAGCAAATTTCAATTTGTCATAAATTCTGAACCATTTGTTCAATGAAGCTGAAATTTTCAGGGTGAATTTTCACTAGAAAAGGTATTACCCACTGATCTAAGATGGTGCCCAAGGGGGACTTACAAAATATTAGGTGATTTGATATGGAATGACCCACATGTATTTCAATGAAAAAATTATTGCTTTGATATAATGGAAAACATCCTATGACTCTCAGTTGTTTTCAATATTCACTTTTGAGTATCTGCCTCATATTGTTAACTGAGAAATCAATTTTCTGCTGCAATCTCAAACTAACAAAATAAATTTAATCTAGTTTTTAATTGATTATGATATTAAATAAGTATTTTTGCAATTGTATAAGAGAAAATATACTTAATAAAAGTTCACTGAAATAGTACTGTTTCTTGACATCGCACATATAATTTATATTTTTATAAATATCTGATACTTCCTTCTTTCTGTTGTTAATTATAAAAATAAAACATTGCATTTACAAGACTGTTTGCTTTTCAAATGCTACATTATATTAGTTTGTTGACTCTAGATATTAGTATTTCTTTTTTGTAGACACTAGAGTCCTGTGTGAAGAATTGTACTTCCTTGATTCATCAAGAGGTGGCATCCAAAGAATTTATGGAATTCCTAAAAGAGCAAGTCAAGGTAAAAAAAAACAATATGCATGTTAATAATAGGTATGCAATAAATGTTTAAAAATGATTTGATTTTTTAAAACTATTATACAGTTTTTGTATGAATTTTGAATGTAATCTAGAGTCTTGAACAGTTGGAAGAGATGATTTTTTGGATATATATGTATATGTGTGTGTATATATATGTATATGTATGTGTGTGTATATATATGTATGTGTGTGTATATATATGTATATGTATGTGTGTGTATATATATGTATATGTATGTGTGTGTATGTATATGTATGTGTGTGTATGTATATGTATATATATATATGTATATGTATATATGTGTGTATGTATATGTATATATATGTATATGTATGTAATGAGACAACTCTATCAATGCTTTCTATTACAGACTTATTTTGCTTACAAGATTTTTCCACAGCAGGGACTTCGACTGCACTGGAAATTTGTTTTCAGGGTCACCTTTATATGTAGATTTTGAAAATGTTATCAGCCTAGCTCTAGAAAGCATCATCTTTTTCAGAAAATGATGTCAAAGTGGGCTCCAAATTTCATTGGTATTTCTGAGAAGTCATTTTTAAGTAATCATTACTCAGAACTCTGTGTGCTCTGTCTAGCAAGGAACAAAGTGATGTCAATGCACTACAGAATGTTACAATCTGGATCTTTTTAGCTTTTCTAGATCTTGAGATATAAGGTCTCAAATATGGCCCAAATTAAAAAGAGACAAAAATGCACAATGTTTTTTGAAGCAATAATGTATGTGGAACAATCTGTACAATTGTCTATCCAGAACCACTGCAAAGAGCAATGTTTAAAATACTTTGGGCTAGATTTTCAAGTTGGTATCTGGATTCTTTCATGTTCTAATCAGTGGTTGAAATGGAGGGGGTATGTGGAGATACAGCATATACCTACATCTCAATTTCCAGGTTTTTTTGTATGTTCAATGTCTATTAATAGAGACTTTAATATATACCTAGCCCCCAAATTCAAACCATACCTTATAAAAACCCATATCAATCACTGGTCCTAATAGAGCATTTTGTTTAATGACATCGCGAATTTGGAATTTAATCCACTTGACACAGTATTGACATTGTGTGTGTGTATGTATGTGTGTATGTATATATGTATATGTGTATGTATATATGTGTATG
>VCCN01003589.1:460-12135 GCA_006491835.1 Architeuthis dux | reverse complement strand
GAACACAACACAACAATATTTTATATTTATTATTATTATTATTATATATATGCTATAAAGATGAATGTTTGTTTCTATTTTTTTATAGACTCCTAAACTGTTGCACCCTACAAGCTGAAAATGCCTGTATATGGGTAACTTGACCCCGGGATGAACATAGAATAGGTAGCAATGACCTCTAGTCACATCTAAAGGTCAATTCCGGGCTAAGTTAATTTAGGCATTTTCAAATGTAAGGGAGACAGCTGCACCCTACCGGCTACAAAATTGTGTACAAAAGTCAAGTTATACATGTATATAATTTTGCCCCAGGATTAACATATAGTGTCATCTATCCTATCCTGGAATTTACTACATGACCTTTTAGTATTGATTTTTTACTTGGGTAAGCCTGGTACCCCAGCTATGTTTCTTTCTGTGTAATGCTCCTTGTCTTGTCTCTAGTTTCAACAAGTTTAAAGTATCAAAGATTCCTCTAAGAATTCATCGGATCAAATCCAGAATCCTTTCATGATAGCGTACACAATTTAGATGAAAGGTACCATAAGATCATAGTAAGCCAAGGAAAATATTTTGTTGACCGAATAATGATGCTATGAATAAAAAAAAAGGTTTCTGTAGTTTGAGATTTTTTTTATTGTTGGTATAAAAACAAAGTTTATACTAAATCTATACAGAAAAGCCAATCATTAAAACAAAATGATTAGTATGGCATTATAACTATCTCTAAATGAAACTACATAAATACATAATGTGTGAAAGACAGAAGGATCCTAAAGCATGTGTCTTCCTGTATAATATGCTTTGTATTAATTGTTTAAGATAATGATTTATTACAGGATGAATCTTAGTTTTAATAAAATTTGTTTCATACATAGGTACTTTTATGTAGAAACTCTAAATTGACATCTATGATAGAAACAGAATTTTGTTTTTCAGACCCGACCTCCTCCTGTAAAAGAAAAGATTCTGGAACTGATTCAAGTTTGGTCTCATGCATTCCGTAATGAACCAAGTTACAAGGCTGTGCAAGACACCTTTCATCTAATGAAGATGGAAGGTAAGTTGACTTTAAAATTTATTAATTAATCTTTCATATCTCATACTAAGTGTTTCATCAATTAAGAATGATTGTTAAAATGGATAGCTGATTTACAGTGTGTCTTTACCCAGAAATGAATTCTTTTTCTTTTTTAAAAATAATTCACAGCAAATGTCTGTTTCCATTTTAGGTTATACATTCCCTGCTTTGAAAGAAGCTGATGCAATGTTTGTTGCTGAGAAAGCTCCTGAATGGAAAGATGGAGAATGTTGTACTCGATGCAGGGTTGTATTTGGGGTTGTTCAGAGGAAGGTATGTTCTGACGTTTATATCTATGTATCCAAACTTTGCCCAACCCTAGCTGTTCATAGTAGAAACTTAAAATTTTGCACACACACTCTCCTCCATGAGTAGGGAAATAGTTTTTTGTTTTGTTTTTTGGAAAATTCCCCTCCAAAATAAGTTTTTATGGTGTGTGTGTGTGTGTGTGTTTCTTGGAGGGGGGGTTCTATTTACTATGTAAGTTTATGCTTAATTGGTCCCTTAGTTTGTGTGTGGCAGCATTCACAGTTGTTTATTGAAAATTTGGACTTTTTAGTGATCACAGCCCAACAAAAGGAAAGAAGTATCTTATTCATTGATCATCCTTTTTTCCAATTTTTTAATTGATTACATATGGTATGCTGCTTAAATACATTGGTCACGTAACAGTTTCTATTGAGTGACTAATCAGATCTTTTTCTTTTTAAAATCATGAATTTATGGTTCAAACCATACTGGTAGTATTTTTATCAGGGTCACTTAATTTTACCCCCACCTGCTTAATTTATGAGCATAATTTATAAGCATGCATGGAATTTTTTTTGTTTTAATATATTTCATCTTCTAGTAAGAACATATTTTTAATGTTTGTTTTGTGTTTGTTTGGATATTATGTTTAGCATTTTAAACTTTCAATCAATAATTTTCATTTCGCAAACTTTGTTTACTAAATTTATACTTTGTGTGATGTATTATCAAAGTACTCAACTTTCTTGATCATAAAATAGTGTCAAATTGTTTTGTTTCACTATTAGAGATTTAAAAATTTTTTTAGTTATGTGTACCAAAGTAAAGAACTAACTAAAATAGTCTGTGACTAGCAGAATAATAATATTCTGATTCTCTAAATAAAGTCAGAAATAAATTATCAGTTTAGTGAAAATTCTTCCATTTAAATGCATTTCTTTTCAGTTTGCTTTAATTTGCAATAAAACGTTTTGTTTGCTTTCATTTCTAGCATCACTGTCGTAATTGTGGGGAAGTAATGTGTAGTAAATGCTCTTCAAAGGTTTCGACAATCCCTCGATTTGGAATTGAACGTGAGGTTCGTGTCTGTGACTCTTGCTATGAAAAACTCAGGTGAGAGGCATTTTTTTTTCATGGTGCGCAGAGGTACCATTTTTATTTTATTTTTCAAATTTCCAGCTCATTTAACAGGAAATTCCATGTCTAAAGAAAAATAGTATTGCTGTATCTATATATGCTTATTCTTTAAAGTTTTGATTTAATGAGATTTAAATTTGCTTATTTTCTCCTTCCTTATTAAAAATTATCAGCCACAATACAAGAAATTTGAGTATCACTTTGGAGCAAATAGTATAAATATAAATCATTTTATCTCATCCAAATTATCTATATCATACGCAATGATTCCTGTGCAAAAAGTTTATAAAATTTCAATAAGAAATAAAAACTTATTTTTACACTGCGACTATCTTTTCCCTGACTCTCCAAAAGATTACATATCAAGATTTTATCAATTTTTACCTAAAATTTCAAGATGTTTTTCCCTAATTGTTACACTTTTTACAATTATTGAAACTGTTTAACTAATAATTAATTCGGGATACTTATCTCTTGAGATTTACAAGTTACGTAAACCTGCACCAGTCTTTCCTTTCTTGGTTTTCTATGCATTTCTCTTTATTTCCTTTACCTGTCTTATCACTCCTCCCAAGCATAACCAACTTACATAGGAACTAACTAAAGTAGTCTGTGACAAGCAGAATATTGTTTTGATTATCTAGTAAATTCAGATATAAAAACTGCTTTTATAGAATAAATACTTGACTGTTGATATACAGGTTTGAATTTATGGACAAGCACAAAACAAAATGTTAAAAAAGCGCCTTCATATAGCTGCACAGGCACAACATTGCACACATCACATGAAATGGCTACTTAAGTTTGTGACCCTTGTCATATACTGTGGATTAACCAACAAATGAAATATGGAAAATTAAAAAAAATTATTTTATTTCTTATATTTCATATTTTATTGGTTTTAGTATTTGAAAGTTTTGTTTATACACATTTCCAATCTTTTTCTTCTCAAATTGGTAATTTAACTGTCTCCTTTGTATATTTAAAATCCAGGAAGTATCCATAATACCTATAGTGTAAGATAGGACCTCTTGATTATATGAAATCTAAATTTAGGACGAGATTATAAGTGTTATACAATTTTTTCTGTTAAAGTCTCTAGTGGTTACTACTCCGATAATGCAGCTATATATAAGTTGTTGCAGAAGTAGAATTAACTATCAAACTGTATTACAGTATGTGGCTTTTTTAAAGGTTTTTGCTTTTTCCCACAAACTAGTGGATTTACATGATGCAAGTATCCACTCACAGATATTCAGATAACCTTTTGATGTAAAATGTTAATTTTACTGCCATATATATCTTACCTTTGCAGGGATAAAAAGCTGACTACTGAAACTGATCTACCCTCAGAGTACCTGGCCAGTTCTTTATCAAAGCAATCACAAGTAAGTTTCTGCTTAAATGTATTCACTTTCACCATTCTCGGGGGCGGATCCAGCCTGTTGAGCTAACTGTCTCCAAAATTTGAAAAATCAAAAACACGCAGAAGAAAAATGCATCTAAAATTGAGTCAAAAACATTTAGAAACATCTAGATTCTCTAGATATCTAAAATCTAGGGAATATAGTTATCCCTTGCCATTCACAGTTCAATCTTGAATAATTTAATGGGAATATTTTTGGAGATTTGCGGCATACCGTGAAAAACTGCATCATAGAAAATATGCTGTAGTGTATAAACAAAGTGTTTAGGAAATCATGAATGTATATATATTTATAAAATAGCAACTACTACAGACTTTTGACAAAAAGTGACATGTCTAAAAAAAACGTCTGAATCTTGTAATCTATTAATTTTATTGTAATAATTTGTGTTATTAATAAGAAAGACTGTAGAAAGTTATCAACTCAAAATTATTCATGTAGACCGGTTTTATACAAAACTGGAGATAATTGTGGTTGAATACTTGTTTAGACTTACAAACTGGTTAGTCAAACAGTATTTTAAACATAAAATCTTTTTTTCCAATTCACTGTACTGTGTAGTTTTATGAAATTTATGGTTTTCATTAATTAACTGTATTTTATTAAAATATTATTGTATAAAAAATATTACTTTATTTTATAAAAATTCATCTAAATAGCATTTATACAGTGTTGCCAATTTAGATATTTTTGTTGTCATGATGTCATAACATCGAGACATAACAGAAAATATCTAAATTGGCAACACTGTATAAAACCTTGCACTCCTGCAGTACACACCAAAAATAAGAATTTATTAAAAATACTACTGCAACAAAGTCAACTTAACTCATTCAATCCTATATTTTAAAGTCTGGCACTAATGGGTTCGCCTCTTATAGAATAAATAGAAAACCTTTTGGAAAGTGATTTCTTTTTTTTAACTCTTCGTTCCTTAGGAAATTTGTCAGTTTTGAAAAATGTTAATTTAAGGTTTTAGGAGGAGGGGATTATTTACAATGTATCTATAATGCTAAACTGGACCCTTACTTTCTGCCATTCGTACGGAAATGCAGCATATGTCCTGCAAAACAGTACTAAGAAGAAACCGAAAAGTTTACGATCTGCATACTTCGAGGCCTTACTTCCGCGAAAATGGCAGAAATTACGTTTAGCATTATAGTTACATTGTAAATAGAAGCTCTAAAACCTTTAAAAATGAACTTTTTTTCAAAACTGACAAATTTCCTGAGGAAAGGAAGGTCTTATGGATTGAAATTACAAGATTATTCTATTTTTTTTTTTTTTGAGGCTGCACAATTTTTAAAACTTTTTCAAATAAAATGCTCGAGGAAATGAAAAAAATGGCCATAAATTTAAATATGGCCAAACTAAAATGTTCATGGCTTAAAAAAAACAAACAAATTTGGCCATTAAATGCTATGGAACTACTGCAAATTAATTAATAATAATCATGTGTTGAAAACTCCTAGTGGCCACTAAAAAAAACATGATGAAATCATTGATTACAGACAAAAGTAGGTTAATGATGACATTTATTATAGGTAAACAAAAAAGATTGAAAACTCTGAAGACGCCCAAGGAACGTAGATAAAGATTTTTTGAAAAGTGAAGACTGTCTGAATCCGCCCCTGCATCTAGTCTGTTATTTTCAATTCCTTCTCGATGACTTATCTCTATCATTATTAAAATAATTGTTTAGATATTATTTACTTTTATGCACTGTTTTCAAGTCAGTGAGATTATAGGTATGTGTATAGAAATTGGCCAATTAATCCACATCTTAAAAACCCATCTTACTACATTAAAAAATGTTCTGACCTTACTAAACTTTAGCTCTTAAAGATTAAGGAACCAAGTGAAAGTGACAAGCTACATTAATTATAGTAAGGGTTATGCAAATTTAAAATTGTTTACATTTAAAGATACGTTTGCATTTGCACTTTTTACAAATTTAAAAAAATTTTTTTTTTTTTTTTTTTTTTTTTTTAAATTTAAGTTTTAACAATTTCAAGTATAGTTCATTGTGGTGAAAATAATGTATACATTTTCCACCTGTTTTACAAATGAAGTTTTCAAGAACCTTTCTACTTAGATGAGATCCAACTAAACTATTCAGATGTAGCTGACAAAAAGATAAAGAAAATAGATATCATGGAGGAGGACAGATGTTTCAAGCAAAATGTATTTTCACAGAGCTAATGGTTATTTAAAGTGACATTTTTCTTTGAAGTTTGGCTGTCAATAACTAATAGTAATATATACATCAATCAGCTGGCACCATTTATTATTGACATTGTAATTTTAACATTATAACCTAACATGCAACTAGATTCAATCAATATTTATAGTAATTTCTTTTGACAGATATTGAACAATTTTTATTTTTAAGTAATTTATGTAAACCTTTTTAAGATACAAAATATTTTCTACCCTGAAATATTTTCTCCAACTTTTAGAAATCAGAATGAATTTGCAAAAGGTTAAATTAAGAGATAATTTTTTTTATTCTAGAGGGATCTGAACGATTAATCAATGATGGTGCCACACAAATTAACTTTTTGCTGTCCCATCCCCTATTCTAATCAAAACAACTTTGACACATAACTCCTGTCCCGGACACAGAAAAATAATTCTTTTTATAAGATATTCTACGATCTGTCCTCATTGAAATAACTTTTAAAGAGAGCACATAAGTACATACAATATGGAGCATTTTTTAATAGAGTAGGTGTTTTGGCTGATTTCATATCTAATAGTGCTAATAACCAGATCTAAAAAAAACAGTTTTTGCTTACCACTGTAGTTTTCTCTCTATTTGGGGTGATATTAACCAATTAGTTTGAACAAATGAAGAGTGCTTATTTTATTTATTTGTATCACTTACACTATACGATTAGCAAATTTCTATACTTTTAAAATCCAATCTTTTATAAAGATGCTCTGGTAATTACTGACTTTCAGCAACCTTTCACAATATTTGTTCTACTTTTTGTCAAGACTTTTTTTGTTCATTATCAGACACTTGTTACATTATGCAATACAAAATTGAAAGGGCTTTTTTTCTCTACTAAAATTTCTTTAAAGCACACAAAAAAAAAGAATCTGTATTCAAATTTGAAAACTCCAGCACAATTTTAGGGGAAACTATAGTATGGGAAAAATCTCTAAATGATATTTTAGTTTTATTTGCACAAACTTGATTACTCTGACTTCTGTTTTTATTGTTTCCTAAACAGAAGGGGACAAGAAACCAAGACAATGTAAGAAAACCTTTTTTGTCCGCTATGCAGCAGTTCCATTTTCAGTTAGCTATTCCACTTCATAAATGTGGGCTTTGCTTTCTTTTTTTTCTTCTTTTTTTTTTAAAAAGCTAAGCATAAATCTTTGTTAATAATGCAAATTTCAACACAATGAATATAATTTTGATAACTTGTAAAAATTTACTTTTAAAAAAAACTTAATCATGTACTATTTTTACTATTATAATTTTGAAGAGATCTTTTTTCCCTCATCTGAAATCATTTGATGCTTCACAAAATTGGTTCTATGTTTTTTGTTTTTTTTTTGTTTTTTTTTTGTTTTTTTTTTGTTTTTTTTTTGTTTTTTTTTTGTTTTTTTTTTGTTTTGTTATTGTTTTTATTGCATTAGCTTATTAGCCATTCTACTTTGGATTATTTTATTTTTTTATAAATATGAATGAAGGGGCAGATATAACAGTATTTTTGATAAATGCAAAACAGAAGTTTCTGTTAGACTTCTTTAACTCTACTCATTCTTAAATTTATATTATGCCACTTACTCTGCTACACTTCTTGCTTTTGCATAAGATCATATTTATTTACACACCAAGATATTGCTAAAAAATAATCTCTGATCTACTTAAATGACTTGTGAATTTCCTTCATACAGATGCACATTGTTATCTCTGTTAACTTTTGTCATTCAAGTTTTAATAAGACAAGTGTGCTTTTTTTGGAACTGCTGGTACTTAGCTATTATCTGCTGCCTGCCTCAATGTTTTGTGTTAATTGGGGTACAATTCCTGCATGTCTTCTATTTTACTACCATCTGTGCTGCTTATAGTTATAAAAATCATTATTTTGTTGTACAGGTTTTGTGTTGTATCATAATTTGCTTTGTTTACCCCATCTTATTATTGTTTATTGTTTTATTACTTATTTTCTAAAAAGTGAAAGTTTCACCTAAAATAAATTTTTTTTTTTTTTAATAGTTTAAAACTTGGACTTTTATTAGTAGCTGTCAACTTTACCACTGGTGGGGCGTAAGGGTTTCCTTTCTGTCAGCTTTTATAACATAAAACAATTTAGTAAATTGTTTTTAGAGAGAGAGAGAATACGTTTTAAAAACATGAAATGTATCTAAATTGAAGAAAACAATTTCTTTGTATTTTTTTATATTCAAAGAATATATCTAGCTAGAAATCTGGGAATGGCCAGTTCGTCGCTGCCAGTCCAGCGACGCTGTTTAAGTATGACCATTTAATCGTTATGTTCAGGATAGCATTTTGTAGAACTTATCTGCAAAACAAAACTTATTTTTTAAAATTATCAACAAAAAATAAATCAATCTCTTTTTCTTAACATTTCTTCTTAACACTACTTTTTATAGATACGAGTTAGATATTTTTTAAAGCTCAATTTTGCTTAAATTGTAATGGAAGAAATATTCTGATGCAGAAAAAATAAATGATGTCGTTGACAGGGCATCTGGATACACTATATAAGGGCGAGAAGGAGAACTATTGGGTGCCAGCATGAAAAGGTTGTCCGGGAATCCAACCCTAGAACAACCAATATATAGTTATCAATGCTTTTCCCATGGACAAGTTGGGTAAAGGCCAGCGATCATGTCCTTGTGCCTTGTTAAAATTTGATAATTTTAGTCTGAAAAAGTTTCTCATGGTTGCACAACTTTTTACAAACGAAAGGGAAAAAAAGAATCAATTTTTTTAGCCTCTAAAGTTATTTTGTTTTGCTCCCAAAAGCTATTTTAATCCAAAATTAACCATAGCACCATTAACCATTTCTGTCCAAGTTAACCCCACTTACTAAATTAACTCCAAGAACGTAATTGTTTGGCTGCAAAATGGCCCAAAAAAAGTTAATTTAATCCCAAACTGACCTCTGGGATAATTCTGCATAAAAGAATGCTCGAAATTTACCAACTACCCAATTGAATATGACCATATCAGCTCGACCATGAGTGAGATTAAAAAAAAAGTTTGTACTTCATAACAAACTCAATATTATGTTATAAATTGCTTTAATTGGCACAAAATGACCAGAAAATCACTCAGATGACCTCCAGGATAAACCTCTCATTGCCTATAACTTTCGCTGTGTAAAGATGAACTCATATGCCAAATTTCTGCAGCCTAAGTGCAAAATTGTGGCCAACATTTTCGGAGGTGTCCGCTGATCTTACGCTCCAACACTTCCACAGTTATTATTGGGACTTCATATAGGAGTAGGAGCCATAACATTCGGGTAGTAGGGCGTGCTCGTAAATCCAGGCTTTGAATCATCCTGGTAACCCGATTTGTCGATCTTGATCAGCCATCCTTCAAGGTTGCTGATCGTTTGCCGTATAATAGCGTTGTCATTCATGCTACTTTCGAAGATTTTTCCAAAGCTTCTGACTGGCTTCTCTTTTAGCATTGGGATTAATGTCCCGGAGATCATAAACCGAAACTTTTCGATGACTTTGCCCATTTTTATCACTAGGAACCTTGATTTAATTGGCTTGAAGCTCATCTTGGCCCATGTCATGAGTTTCTCGAGTCCTTTTATTAGCCATCTGCTACCAGGGACTGGTGGTGTTGTTACTGTTAGGTCGTCCATGTATGCCGTAATTGGTGGTTGACGAATGTCAGACCTCGACCTCTGCACTCCGCCTCTGCCAACATGTTCATGGCCAAGCGAAGAGGGTTGCAGAGATTGTACACCCTGTGATTATCCCTCTCTCCAGTCTATTGTAGAAGAACGTGGGGTTATTACCCACCATACGATTGCGGCCGCCACGAGGGAAGGAGAGAGATAGTAGTTAGAAAAGTCAGAGTGAGATAGCAGTTTCTGGGAAAGATCGCCATGAGGGAAAGTTTGAGGGTTAGAGTTTCCGAGACGATCTCTTTTTTCCTCCGCGGGCTGCGGACTGCGATGACTATGATGACCTCTCTTTGTCCGATTCGCCTCCGCGGGCTGCAGACGGCGATGATGATGTCTCCCTGTCCGGTCTGCCGACCCGAGCCAACTTTCTCTGTGGAGCGAAATTCATGTTGTAACACAAAGAAAACACTCCCACGTGTGTGGAGAGAAAAGACGACAAAATCCCCGTATTTTAGAGTTTCATGAAGTTTTATTTTCGTACCACGCCGGTGAATTTCTGGTCTGCGGATTTTGGCGAGGTACGGAAATTCTGTTGTATGTCGTGGTATATAGGAGTGGGTTACTTTTCAGGGCTGCTACTTTGCTGCTGCTACTTCTACCGGCACCGCCGCTGCCGGGCCGTTAGGCAGGGCATATCGACCCCCACTGCCTCCTAACCCCAACTGATTCTACTCTTTTTGATCTGGCCTTTATACACCTAGATCATAACTCCTCCCACTTTTTAAATTCCCAACGGTTTTTCGATAACCTGATACCCCTCTTAGTCACGTAGGCATTTTGACACAGATTCCAAATCTGACCACGTTCCTATCCCCACTGGTCACTGGTAATCTGGTCCTGTCTATTTCGCTACACTATGCCAGTCGGATTTGGTGGAGACAGAGGCAACTCTCATCTGGAAGTTGTTATAGTAGTTCAGTATGAGGTCGTTTATTACACTGGATTACAGATTACACAAAGCATTACAAAGCATCTGTAGGAGTCCTGGACAACTCTTGTATATGATATATGGGACTCCGCTGGGTGCAGGTGCTGATGCTGATCTTGATGCGTTGACAACTTCCAGGTGGGAACCGTCGTATCAAACTGTATCGTCGGTGGATCTTGTTTTAACAGGTGCTCATTTTCGCCGAGTTCCTCCTCTTTTGATGGGCCTTTCAGAGTGTTGCAGTGCAGAGTCCTTGAGAAGCTGAATGGGTCTGAGATGAAATAGGCCCGCTTTTTTGCCCTGTCTTCTCCTCCTATGCTACTCTGCTCTGGGGATGGTTTTTAGTTTATCCCTCAATATGCACTGGAGTTCAGCTAGAGGTTCGCGTTCATATGTGCTGCCCATTTTTAATTGTTTCTTGAGTTCCTTAGTTCCTTTATTTTGTTAGCCCTAAGGTTTGTGTTATAGGGCTTCTTGGTCTGTCTTGGATCGGTGTAACCAAAACTTTCTGAGGCCAGGCTGATGATTATGGTTGTCGTTGTTTCCAACTGTCTATCTATGTCACCTCTCGCTGCTGATCGAAGTGTCTCACATACGTCTTCGTCAAACTCCAGCCATTCACCCTTGTTGTGAGCTGGGGACCACTTGATCCGCTTCTGGGTTTCTATGTCTGGGGTTCGGGGGACAGGGGCATTGGAGGGACTGGGCTCTGGGTGTATGTATGTATGTGTGTGTTGTGTATATGTATATATGTATGCATAGCATGGACGGATCAGCTGGCCATCCAGAAGGCAGCAGACTGGACGTGTAGAAGAAAGTGGAAGTAGCACTCAGGTGTTCATCTGATCTCTATGTGAAGCTGGCAGTGCCGCTTGTAATGAACCTTTAGAATCTATTACCGGAAATATCCGCTCTACTTTTGTATTGAGCTATCTTCGGATCAT
>VCCN01003587.1:166937-177625 GCA_006491835.1 Architeuthis dux | reverse complement strand
TCACCAAAGTCGCAAGAATATAATTAAAAAGAAATACCGTTCAACAAAGTCGTAAGACTCTAATTAAAAAATAACCATTCACCAAAGTCACAAAACTCTAATTAAACAGAAATACCGTTCAACAAAGTCGTAATACTCTAATTAAAAAATAACCATTCACCAAAGTCACAAGACTCTAATTAACCGTTCACCAAAGTCACAAGACTCTAATTAAAAAGAAAAATCGTTCAACAAAGTCGCAAGACTCTAATTAAAAAAAAGAATAACCGTTCACCGGTCATAATGGGAAGGAGGGAGAGGATAAGATAACAATAACTATTGTCTACAAAGAAATGATTGGTTAATATGCATGTAAGTATATAGCATTATATATATTGATTAAAGACAATGATCATTGAATTAACATGATGTCATTAAAGTAGTGTTTGGTTAGGGTTGAACCCTTCTTGAATTACCCCATAAACAATATATCAGTATTGGTGGTTTTCACCAAATATTACATACATTTGTATGTGTATAATTAAGATAACCGTCAACGAAGACTAGTATGTTTTTCAATTTTAGAGCACATCATTTTCTGTTTAAAAACATTCTTTTTTTACTAATGCTCCTAACAATAATTATCGTTTTATTTAAGAACTAACAAGGATACCCGTCAAAAATGATAGGGTAAACTGCTTATCACAGTTTTCGTCTGGTGGAGACGAACAAAAAAAAGCCTCAAAATGCTATGCCCTATAATGCTAATTTTGTCTTATTTTAAACGTTTGACAGATAGATATAAAAAATATCTAAAAAGATATACAAGACTGATCGTTCGAGGGAAAGGTTGAAATGCTTTGATGCTCCAAGATCAAATTGCTGTTAAAATCTGATCCCAAACTAACACCACGAAGTCAGTTTCTAGTCGTTGAGAGAATGAAAATACAACTTAATCCTCTTCTTTCATACTTTAAAATCATGGATGTTAGCTTTTGCTGGGGAATTACAAAAAAAAAATCATGTTTTAATGTCCAACATTTTGTTAACATTATCTTCACACACAAAACGTGAATACGAATATTTGTGGATGTCAGTGTCAGAAAAATGAATTGATTTGATTTACTCTTAAATTCATAAAAAGAAAATAGAAAGTCAATTTCAAGGGAAATAACTCCTGATTATATTATCTCACTTTGACCCTTTGATAATTTTAAAATTTGTTCTATTCAATTCACAGAAGAGTTTCTATTTTTATGCTATTCACTGATGACTTTCGCTGCCAATTACAAGCGGTTTCTAGCAGTTTTTGAATTCAAGAGATAGTACTTACTAACAACCCTTTGACCCATGGGATCACTCACTGAGAGAGAATTAGTGCAATCTAAAAGACAACTTGACTGATTTGAATATACAAGACTGACCGTTCGCGTGAAAGGTTGAAGTGCTTTGATTCTCCAAGATCAAATTGCTGTTAAAATTCGACCCGAAACTAACACCACGAATTCAGTTTCTAGTCGTCGAGAGAATGAAAATACTTCTTTTTTTCTTTTTAGGCTTCCTTACTTACGACATTAGGAACGTTAGCTTCTGGTGTGGACTAATGAAAAAGCCCCGATTTCTTCAAGATGGAACCAGCTTTTCGTTATAATTGAAACGAATAGCCAGACCTGGTTTGAAGGGATATAGGCATTTCCTGTAGGACGTGCCGACACATGGGTACATTTCTTATTTTACAGTAAAGTCAGCACCTTTACCACTGGTTGTTCCCGGAGTGTGATAAACTACATGCCAGTATTTCTTTCTCATCCATGGGTTTAGCTATAATCACGACGATATTAGAGTCCATCTCAAATCGCGACCCCCTCCAATCTTAACTGTGGATCAACGCTGGATTTACACACGTAATCAATCAAATTCGCCTCACCTTCCACAGCTGATTAGATCAGTGGTTCTCAAACTCCATTCTATAACGGCACACTAAGAAATATACTTGGCTTAAGTGGCACACCAACTCAACGATAAAGTACCCAAAAAGGTCATGTTAACTGATCTAAATAGGGAAAGTAAAACAGTAGGCTTAAAGATGAACAAAAAAAAGACAAAAGTAATGGTCAACGATACATCAACATGGATCAGAGAGAAGACTAGAGTGAAAGATATTATACAAATAATCAAGCAGCAAAAAGGTCATAAGGATAGAGGGAGAGACTCCAGAAGAGGTTAATGAATACATCTACCTAGGACGGGTAATAAATCTAGAGAAAGACCATGGCTGCGAAATAAAACGACGCATAACGATAGGTTGGAAAGCATTTGGTATGAATAGAGACATTCTGAAGAGCACCTTGCCAATGTGCTTAAAGCGTAAAGTATACAACGGTTGCATAATACCACCCATGACTTACGGATGCGAAACATGGAAATTAACAAAAGCGCTGGAAAGAGCAATGCTAGGGATAACACTAAGAGATAGAAAAAGATCAACATGGATCAGAGAAAGGACTAGAGTGAAGGATATTATACAACTAATTAAAAAGCAAGAATGGAGATGGGCTGGCCACCTAGCAAGAAGAGATGACAATAGATGGGGGGAAAGACTAACCGATCGGTGTCATGGGACAGTAAAAGAAGTAGAAAAAGACCAGACACAAGATGGAGGGACGAGATAGGAAGGTTTGCCGGTAAGACTACAGAGACTAGCACAAGATAGGTTGTCATGGAAGGAAATGGGAAATGCCTTTGTCCAGCAGTGGACTTATAACGGCTGATGATGATGATATATATGTTGTATAGCGGGTGAATGTCCTGGACTTGGATAGAAAGTCAGTCTATCCCCAACAGGGACAGCGGTATCGGGCCTTACGGCTCCGCTGATGTCTGTCTCTTCTTTGAGTGTCGAGATTTCTGTCCGCCCTCGCTCTTTGTTCGGGTCTGCTTTATAGGTTTCTCGAATGCCAACGCATGTGTCATTTCCGGTCACCATATCCTGTTTTGGACACCTACGCATATACCCATTTCCTAAGGTGACCGGGGTCAAATACATTTCCGCACAGGGGTCTGACCCCAGAATAACATTTTGGTGGTAGGATATCATAACATATATATATCTTTGGGAATAACGTGTAAATTACATTAGTGTATTAGAAAAAACACACGAAATGACTTAGACGAAAACATTTCAGTAGACGTTGCACGAATCTTTTATATTAGCCTACCGATGTACTCATCACCACTTTTTTCTTTTATCTATCGCTAAACAGATTTATTCCTTCCAAAATCTAGCAATAAAACCACTAGAATAGCTACTTTGTGGCTGAAGCGGAACAGACACAATACCCGTACTGGACACGTTAAAGGATACATTTTCCTTTGCATTTTCGGAAAGATTTACGTCGTATACGGTTGCAGTACACAATTGTGCCGTGGCACACGGTTTGAGAATCACTGTGCTAGCATTTCCCCATGTCCATCAACATAGCTATAATCCCCAACGGCATTAAATCTCAGTTCAAATAACGACTCCCCATGTAATCTAAACAGCGGATCAAATCCGGATTTACACACGTAAACAATCAAATTCGCTTCAACTTCCACAACTGATTAGATTATAGAAAATGGTGTAAGACCACCAGCCTCACTCCCCACAACTGAACTGAAATCGATTTAAGAGAATTACATTGATTGGTTGATTCAAACATTTCATTACACCTCCTGCGCATGAGCAGCTTGTTCGTTCAATTCATTTTGTGACGTGTATATTAACATGGTCGCCATTTCAAGCGAAAATCATTTTGGAAATACATCGTCTTCTTCCGTTTAATGGAGTTTTGTGAGCGCCATTTTGTTGAAACTGACAACGAATTGGAAGAGGTATATGAATGATAAGTTACTTTTAGAACTACAATGCTCAGTCTTTTTATTTTATTTTGAAGCTTGAACACTCTATGAATCATAATGCAGAATGTTCAAGCTAAAAGAACTGAGCATTGTAGCTCTAAAAATTACGAATATATCAACTTTAAAAATGGTTTCTTGGGCACAATATCTCCAAAAGTACTCAATGAATTTCAATGATATTTTCTTGAATGGTGGCCTATAATTTTGGGGTTGGTCAAGAAATCTCCCCCCATTGCATCGTTGCTATATGTCCACACGATATCTCCAAAGGTTCTTTCAATGAAATGGTCTGGATGGAATAAGGAAGAATTGGATAGCTTTTGGGGTCGGACCCAGGAAATATTTTCCGATAGAGAGAGATATTTTCATTGTTCTTTCATTCATTTACGTATCCACTCATGTTTGTCCACCCAATATCTCCCAAAGTCCTTAATACATTTCAATTGAAACGTTGGGCATGGGCTAAGGAAGAAATGGTTACATTTTGGGGCGTGTCCAGCAATCGTCTTTACATTTACCTCCCCTGCATAGTAGCTATATATGAACTGATTTTCAGTTTTAATTTAGTGTATGGCGTTGGCAGAGGTTTGCGCTCTCTGAGTCCTTTCTTGTTTTTTTAAATATTAATTCCCAACAAGTGTGGAGAGGTTCTTCGGCCATCTTGCGGAGTAATTGGACCCATTAACTCTGAGAGGAATGACGTTTTGATCAGACCTAGTGCAGCTCGAAAAGAATAAAGGCCGCACTAGTACATCCGATTATTCGCCCAACAACTCATCAAGCAACGCAATATCAGCTTTAAAAACGAGAGTAGACGCGTGAAAGGAAAGCGCAGTGGACATAATGAAAGACGTTTTGTCTGAGATGAGGAATTATCATTATTATACACTGATTTACTCAGACTAGGGTCCTCGTCTACAATCTACCCCTGTAGATTGAATAAAGAATTCAGTTCAAAATCCCCAAAACGTTACTAACTATGACAGACACCTGATGAAGGTCGGACGGTACAACGGCCGAAACTGTAATGGAATGCACTCTGGTTGTGTGTCTTCGCGCGTTTTGGGGCGTACATGACCAAGAGGGCATATCGTGTTACCGGAGCTGGAAAGTAGGTCAAGCGGCCGACGAGCTCGGAACAAAAGAAAATGCGTTCAACCAACCAGGGTGGTTTTAAGGGTTGCCGTGATTTTCAAATCGCTGGCAGTTAAGAAGGAGTGAACATCCGAATCCCAAGAGCGACGGGTCGGACTAGGAGAGGGATTGGCTCCCCTGCCCGTTAGCGGTGAGGGAGGAGAGAAGCGGAAGAAGCCTTGATTTTTTAATTACTACCAGCACTGTTAGTGATTCAGCAAAGTGACCACTCATTTAGAATTTTAACTGAAGCAGAATTCGATGCCTCGAAGTGGTCCGCGAACCGGCCCGGAATCGAAGCTATCGACGGGAATAAAGCGAACCCAGATTATCAACTGAAAAAAAATGTCATTACAAAACGCTGTAACAAGATGAGGACACTAGACCAAGTAACTCAATGTATAATAATAATGAAAGAGGTTGTGGGAGGGGGTGCCTTCCTTTTCATATTTAAAGCATCTTTCATTAGCTTGTTATTCAGCCTTTTGTAAAACTCCAATCCAAGTCTGGAGTTGATTTTCTTTTCTACTGTAACAACAAGGACAATCCTCACCAGATTTAGGGGGGAAAAATTAACATTCCCGTATAGTAATTTGAAATAAGTTGACAAGTCATATATATATATATATATACATACGAAATTCAACTCATAGATACGCAAGGGCTAATTTCATTCTAATAAATAAAATACTAAAAAAATATATTTTGTTATGAGATACAATACACAATTTGCAGTAATCATCTTCAGTCGGAATAGAAGTAGGAGTGGAGTTTGACCCTGCAGCAGCCAGTAATGTTTTCCCTTTTGTTTTCATTCCTTCTGCTTTTCATGTCATGCCCCCCGCCCCATAAAAGGATTTTTGCCATCCTTCCACAAAGTTGTATACGAGTAGATCTATCTAATACTAAAATTCTGATTTTGTTTATCTGTTTGTGACAAGTAGCCGAAACGTTGGATTGTAGCGAGAGGGTTTAAATTAAATTACCCCTAAAATACGCACACAAGTGATAATAGCGTGGGGTCGGCCTCTGCGCTCACCCGTAACTATATTATATTGATCGATTTGTGAAGAGAGATAACGATGTAATGCTAATTGTAGAGCAGTCTCCCTTATTTATTTGCAAATGCGTTAAATCGGTTTCCTTCTGGTCACATCGGATTGAACTAATCTTCTCTCAAAGGGTGACCTAATGGGTCACAGCGTCATCTAGTATCAGTTAAACATGGCAGTAGACGCGTGACCGGAATGCGCAGTGGACGTAATGGAAAGCGTTGAAATGGTTGCAGGAAAGCCTAACCCTTTCATAGCTGCTTTGCCAACAGTATGGGCTTTGAAAGCTCTCAGAATCATGGTTTATCTAAAAGGGGGAAAGAAAAACAACTTCCATTTCATATTCAACGGTCTGCATCTTTTTCTCTTGATTATATTGCTATTCAGTCATGTTCGTTTTGTTGAGAAGGGAGGCTTTTTTCTCTTCCTTTCAATTCCTTTTGCTTTTCATATCGTATGTTTTCCTCCTACCACAAGCGTACATAATTGCAGATATTTTCTAAATATACGACAACAAATGTGAGGCACGCACAACAACATAGCATAAATAGAGAGACGAGCTTTCAGTACTGGGAGTTGCAGGCCATTTTCCATTCGTGATCGGTAAAAGAACGGTGTGAACTTGAGGATAGACAGTAAATCTTGCAAGAAATGTGGGTGTATGTGGGATCATGCATGGGTGTGAATCATAGTTGCTATCCCACTGAGAATATTGTGCCAGCAATCATTTTATAATATAAGATGTCATTATTGAGCAACAACCAGATGGAATGGATTAGTGCTGTGTATCTCATCTACTTTCCGGAGCTGGTTAAATATCATTCGGTGTCGATGCATATCGCTAAATAACATTATTGTGCATGTGTATGTGTTTATTCTCATACTCATGTCACATTAACCAAAGTGTACATCATACAGCTATTTAAGAGACAGTCCATGATGTCTATTCTCATACACATGACACATTAACCAAAGCGTACGGTATTCAGTTATTTCGAAAACTGTCCACGATGTCTATTCTGTTACACATGACATATTAACCAAAGTGTACAGTATACAGTTATTTCGGAGACTGTCCGTTATGTCTATTCTCATACACATGACACATTAACCAAAGTGTACAGTATACAGTTATTTCGGAGACTGTCCACGGTGTTTATTCTGTTACACATGGCATATTAACCAAAGTGTACATTATACAGTTATTTCGGAGACTGTCCGTGATGTCTATTCTCATACACATGACACATTAACCAAAGTGTACAGTATACAGTTATTTCGGAGACTGCCCACGATGTTTATTCTGTTACACATGACATATTAACCAAAGTGTACAGTATACAGTTATTTCAGAGACTGTCCATGATATCTATTCTCATACACATGAGACATTAACCAAAATGTACAGTATTCAGTTATTTCAGAGACTGTCCATGATGTCTATTCTCATACACATGACACATTAACCAAAGTGTACAGTATTCAGTCAATTCGGAAATATAATATCACTAAATTCGTTACGAAAAATATTCGAAAAAGAGCGCGGTGTAGCGAATCAGCGGTAAACGGGCCCGCGGAGTATTAGTGTATGCAGAAGTGAAGATAGAGTAAAGAAGAAGCGAAGTCATCATTGCAAAGGGAAGAGAAGCGCCTGGGTGTTGGGGAGCGGATGGGTAGAGTAAGGGCTTACTAATAACGTTGTATAGCCACGGGTCCACCGGAGCAAAATATTGAACTTCGGGAAAAAGGAAGACTGGAAACTTATGATGATATATTTTTAGTCGGTCGGAGAATGAAGAGTGGGAAAGAGATAACGAGAGCCGACAGACCTTTCTTAGACAGCAGTACATAAGGGTCTTTGACAACAGGGAAATTGGTCGTCTTCGTCCCAAGCATAGGTGCTCTCTCTCCTTATGTGGCTTTTATGGGGTTCGAACGCCCACGCTGGTTTTCCAGCCCACCACCTGCAGCACGGCGTTTAGTCAATATCCTGTTCATGAATTTCAACACCTGTGGGGGGTGGTAAAATATGTGATCCCCGCCCACGGCTGCCTAAATATCTAACAATAAGAGAAAGAGTACATATGTATAGTAAACGTAGCTTAATCCTGGCACTCAGTGGGGACCGAACTCACTTGAAAGACTTGCTTGATAACCAACACTTCCTGGTCGTTGGGCTGGGGTCGGTCATGTTTCGTCTCTTGGCGAGACCCAGCATAAATGAAGCGAGCCTGTTTCTGGAGATTCGGACATCGGGGCAACACCTCCCCATTTCACTAAAAGGGAGAATTCGTGTGTCGCTTTAATCCCCCTATACACATTTTTGTTTGGGTTCTCACACTAAAGTTGCCCTGTGCCAAATTCTATTCCTGTGGGAGGATAGATACATACAGTGCAATAATAGTGGGGTACTCACTGAGTACCGTACCCGAATCTGACCGAAAATAGTGTGTGAGAGGAGGGGCTGCAATGCTCGAATATGCGCAGAAAACAATTATACGTTACTAAAATTAAGCCCATTTGATGATAGAGGTGACGGGGGGCCCCCTACTAAGAAATATATTTAAGTAAAATGAAATAAATTAGACCAAATTATTTCAGTAGTCCGTGAAAAAAAAGTGAAAAAAATAAATAATTTGAGCTTCATATTGAGTGCACAAGACGTGCAAATGTAGGTACCATTTTTTGTTATGTCATTTTATTTGATGACATTATAATTACCATTGTAACAATACACAACATACAATTGTGGGCATTTATTGTATAGCCGCAGTATTGCAGTACACAAATTTGGAACATCGAAGCAGAAAAACACGTGTGACTGCCGAACTGCAGTGCCTAATCGAGTACCCGGGTTATACAAGAAGCTACAATTGTATACCTAGTTTCCACCTCAAAATCTACTACTCGCATTATACAAGAATCGTGTAATACCCGACGAAATAGGGTAACTGTCAATGGCTTCCTGTGTAGTGATGGTTATAGGCCTTCCGGGACCAGGGTCATCTTCCATGCTTTCCCTGTCTCGTTTGAATCCATAATTGCTGACACTCAAGTTTCAAGTGTCTGGAAAATAAAAATAAAACAGTAATGAACCTCAAATTTGATGTGTAATCATTCAAAGAGGTGGATTTCTATGTGAATTTAGTTGGAACTGTGTAACTCGTGTCATTTCTACCTTAGGCCACGAGCTTTTCAATCACCCCTCGTATGCCCGTTGATTTGGAATATGGTTTTTCACTCGCCTACATCAGTCAGTTTCCAGAGCAAATCCGGTTAGCCGACTAAATTGAGCTGATCCGAATTATCGAGTTGCCTGATCAGTGTAAAGTTGCAAATGGCCGTTGTGCTTTGTGCGCATGACACGCGGACGAGTGAGCCAATCAAACGGCAGGGATTTTGACGCTTCACTGGTCACGTGATTGCTGGATCGCTTGACCGGTCAGGTTTGATTTGCTTCATAACATTCTGGCTTTGAAGTGACTATAATTTACTTACGTATTGGTGAAGGGGGGGGAGTGGAAACAGAGAGAGAGAGAGAGAGAGAGAGAGAGAGCGCACACGTGGGAAACGAGACAAGACTATAGAGGGAATGAGAAGGAGAAAGAGGAAAGAAGAAAAGAAAGACGAATAAACAACTAGCATTCCAAGGGAGATTACGAATCGCCGCCACCCACATATGCTCTGTTGGGGGTGATCCTGAACGCGGACAGCGAAAATCGCATAAGTTCTGAAGTAAACAACATACAGAGACAAATGAACACATTTTCCTTAACCAATCTGACCCGAGGAATTAAAAAAATGGTTATTATTAGGATTTAAACACATCTTGACTCTATTTCAGGAGAAACAGCAAAACACTCAAAGAAATGTTGAGAAAGCCGAAGATATGTTTCTATATATACACTAGATATCAACTGTTTGTCCCGTAATCTTATTTTCTTAATCTTTGAAGTGTCTATTTTAAGATTCTGCTGGGTAACAGGCTGAAATAATGTCCGATGGGGTTTATTTCAACCATATATTACACCTATTGCGGAACAGTACAACGCAACCAGAAAGGGAAAAAAAGAGAGCAATTTTCTTTATTCAATAAACAATACAATTTATTCACAAAGGTTAATAACAAATTCCATAGCTGTCAATTGAATATATGTTTAATGTATAAGACAGAATAAAGTAAAGAAAAGCCAATGGTTCTCTTGAAAAATGAAAAGAAAAACACAATATGCAAATTAGATTTTCATTCTATATAGCGTAATTATAGTATTCCAATAATAACATTTTAATTTCTCTTTTTCTTTTTCTATAAAAAGTATCTACCACCGTTAATAATATGTATATTAAATGACAATGATGTTAAATATGATTTATTCTCGAGTTTTGGTACGGGTTTTGGGGCATAGCAACGAGCAAAAACAAAACCGTACAGCTCTGAGCCCCCAAAGTGCGAAATGCTTCAAGGAAGACGACGATCACGGTGTTTTGTAAAGCTTACTGTAGACTTCGTTGTTGCCCCCCGACCCCCACGTGATAAAACGTCATTCAATTTCTGAAATTTATAATTTTCGATACGCCCTACTACATATAAATGTCAGAACACATGAATAACCTAAATCCAGC
>VCCN01003587.1:24590-36287 GCA_006491835.1 Architeuthis dux | reverse complement strand
CAAATAACAAGAAGGAGTTCAATCGTCAGAAGAACCATTTGATGTTCGGTTAAAGGTCACAAGCAAACAGGACCGGTGCTACCTTTTGGACCAGACTAGACAGCCGCCTAGGGAGTAAACCTCATAGGGTCGACGTATTGACTTTTCAGGAGAAAACATTTAATATCAGATCAGGATCAAGCAATCGGAGATGCACATTTTAAATTTCGCCTAATGCGCATGAAACTCTCGCGCCGGTCCTGCAAACAAGAACTGTTTTTAAAGTCTTTTTTACTTGACTCTTAATCAAGCGCTTTCGGTTATTCGTTTACCCATTATCAATATTCAGAACCTTTATTCTTGGAGACACACGCTGTGATTATTGATATTGCCTCTTTCTAGAAAGCGTCAACCAAAACTGTCAACATAGGTTTCTTGTCGAGTTGGTCTGGCGGGCTGGTTATGTGTGTATGTATCACGTCCCTTTAAACCTAACTTCTCACAGTAGGATTTTACACTGAATAAGGCCGAAGAATGGATCGGCCGAAACGTCGTGTTTACAACGCAAATAAAAAGAAGTAGTTCAATTGTCCGAAGAACCATTTGATGTTTGGTTAAAGGTCACAAGAAAGCAGGACCGGTGCTACCTTTTGGAGCAGACTAGACAGCCGCCTATATTATTATATTATGTCTATTCGTTTTTGTTTTTTTTTCGACTCCCTCCCCATAAATATGTTTTTAGTGTGGTGTTCAATTTGAAATATAAGTTTATGCTAAATCGGTCCCCTAGTTTGTGTCCGGCAGCATTCACCCTTGTTTTCCTTTTGAAAATTCAGACTGTTTTAGTGATCACTGTACAAACAAAAGGCGAGAGAAATAACTTATTCATTGATCACCTCTTTTTCAATGTTTTAATTGATCACCGCCAATATGACATGCTGCCAAAAGACGTTGGTCATCTGACGGTTTCTATTGAGTAACTAACCAGATTATTAATTTTGAGACCTACTTTCTTTCATTTCAAGCAGTTGCCTTTTATCACAACTTAACTTAGGCCGTCGACCTCTGACAGTGAGTAAACGTCCAGCAGCTCTTACTACCTGAGTTACGAGGAATCTACGCTTTGTATCTAGCAAATCTAACCCTTAAACCTATCCTTCCTTCCCGATCTCCCCGGCACCATGTTTGTTTTTGTTTCTGTACTAGTAGTATCAGTAAAACAATTATCTTATTTTTATTGGATGAATTATTGTCAACCATTATTATTAATTCTGACTACTATTGTCCTTCATCCTAAATTGTATATCTTGTCATGTCGTCAGCAGTGAGTAAATAGAACGGATCGGGAATAAAGAATAAGCTATTGGTGAGACTCTAACTCAAATCCCTTTTGTCTAGGGAAGCCTGGTAAACGCCCAGCTGTTCTTAACCCCCTGAGCTACGATAACTCTACGTTTCGGCAGATGATCAAATCTAACCCATAAACCTCATCTCTTGTACAATATTTCCGGTACCATGTTTGTTTTTCATTCCTCTCCATTCCGATCTCTCAGGCGCCAAGTTTGTTTTTGTTTCTGTACTAGTAGTATCAGTAACACACTTATCTTTTATTATTTTTATTGGATAAAGTCTCCACGCTGTTTATTCACTGTGAGTGAACATTAATAATAATGGCTTACAAAACTTCAAAAATAATAAAAGATTACACTGTGTAGCGCAATGGAGCTAGATGGCTGATAATCTAAACAGTTACTCTTTATTATGTCTAGAAAAAATGTTTGTGTTTTTGTTTTTGAAAAAAAACACCCCATAACACATTTTTAGTGGGGCTTTCAGTTTGCAATGTAAGTTTATGCTACATGTATCCCTTAGTTTGTGTCCGGTTGCTTTTTTGAAAATTCAGACTTTTTTTAGTGATCGCTGTCCAACAAAAGGCGAGAGAAGTAACTTATTCATTGATCAACTCCTTTTTCCAATTTTTCTAATTGATCATTCCCAACACGGCATACTGCCAAAAGATGTTGGTTGCGTGACGGTTTCTATTGAGTGATTAATTGTGTAATTGCTTATGTATAAAAAGTATAGAACATGTCTATTATTCTCTTCAAACATTGCTTTTGTGGTCAGATCAGTGATAATATTCATCTGTGATTGTTTTTCTTACTTTATGTGATTAAAAATGTGAAAATGTGCCAGTTGTCCAATTGAAAATAAGTAGATTTCAAATTGTCACTTTTGAAGGAAATAATTGACATTTTCTATTCTTTTTAGACATAATCAATCAGAAAATAACACTTATTACCCAGAAACAAAACAAATAGTTTGAAGGGAATAATTGACATTTTCTATTCTTTTTAGACACAATCAATCAGAAAATAACACTTATTACCCAAGAACAAAAAGAGTAACAATGTTATCCTTGTTACAATGAATTTATCCAAATGGTATATACGTTCTACATTTGACATTTCTCCTCCGTCCGACCGCCGTTTTTATGGGGGCGTTACGGTTGTTTTGTGAACACTGAAAAGAAATGAAAGCAACTCCTTGTTTCTATTTCGGGAGATTTCTTTTTGTCTTCAGTTGGGGACACAAGACATATTCGGATTGAAAATAGCAAATCCCGTGGGCGGATATCAACGGCTGCCTTTTTCAACTTGTTTGTTGCCAGCTTCGATTCTGTAATACACATACCCGTTGCCCCTGCCCTCAGAATTCCGAATGTCACAACCTTTCTCTTACATCCCACAGCATGCTTAAAATAGCACTATAACGTGTTAAAGAAATTGTGGGCAGTAAATACAAGAGTATCGTTTAGTTTTAATTGACAGGGGAAGTGTCAATCCTGACAGCGGAAAGGTTATTGAGATGTAGGATTCATAATAATAAACACAGTATTAGAAGGTGATCTTATAGAATCTTTCCTCGTTGACGTGGTTCGGACCACATCATCTAGAATATATCTTACTGTTGGACGAAGGAATTTAGCTAGGGTACTAATAGTACCAGTTTTTAGGGTTCACTCAGAGAGAAAACTAGTTACCGATTTCTGGACCGATTTCCCGACGCCGTACTGCTTGGACCAGCCCTGCTGATAGACTGCGCTGTTCATCCACTTCACCACCATGGACCAGCTACCCAGTCGCCGAACACCACACCAGTCGCCGAACACCGCCACAAAGAAGAACACCATAAATAAATGTCTTGTTAACTGTTTAACTCAGTGTTGTGTCTATCATTAAGGTTAGCAAAACCCTGGCTAACTTTACCGGTGATCGAAACAACTCAGCGCGGTGACGTCTCAACCTACTTCTGCAACGCCTCCCCTCTTCTGTGGATCTTAGAACACAACGTGAGCGCAGACGGCGTTGGCAGGGCGTGACCAACCTTGCGGGGTTGGAAGAAAGTCATACTTGAGCTATTTACTAAATTCGTTGCCTTTCTTTTTGGCACAAGGACTCAGAGGCCAACGACTTATTGCAATCACCATAGTTACATCACCTTTTCTTCTCTCCATTTCTGCTTTTCTTCCCTCTTCGCTTCTATTTATCCTCCCCCTTCGTTTCCTTTTGTCAAACTCCAGGACAAAGTCACGAGTTGACAACAAGAACAAGAACACGAACAACAATCCTCACCCACATTTGTGGTGTAAACCGATATGTACAACCACTAGTCCTCTACTTGTTTTGAACTCACGACCTATTGATCGCTAGCCCGGTGTCTCACTGACTGAGATAAATTGACAAATCTAGATTTTAACGAAAACTTATCATACACATATGTATAGACGTATTTCATTCTAATAAATAAATATCGAAATAAATTCATTTATTTATTATATATACAATACAAGAGTTGCATTAATCATCTGTAGTCGTAATAGAAATAGGAGTGGAGTTTGACCCTGCAGCAACCAGTCTTGTCTCCCTTTTTCTTCTCAACCTTCTGTTTCCTATATTTTCATATCTTCTTTTCTCTCTTTCAACCCTCCTTTCCTCGTTGGCACTAACCTTATGTAAGTGTTCAATGGATTTTACACCAGAAACAATTCAGAAGCAATTCTACACACCAACGTACAATTCCCCGCTCTCATCCAACACGTTGTCGCCACCAGAAATCATTTAAATATCAATCTACTTCAAAGCCATAACGAAACTTGTTGCTTTCAATTTTAGTAATAAATCACAACAATAAATATAAAATCAGATCGTAGCCGACCAAGTGTGACAAAAGGGCCTGTTTAGTACATAAATCCGTTTTTATTGACCCATTATATATCGGGGTGTAGCAAAAGTATTTTCGTTTTTAATCAACTCGGGAGCTCCGGTATGTTTTTAAGCTTATGTAATGCTCTATATGTGCTATTTTTCGACGATCCAAACTCTTCCGAAATACTTTTAAGTGCTAGTGGTCGGGCCCCCCTTTCGTTTTAAACCATTATAATTGACAACCGATGGTCGTCCACTTCTGGGTTTTATTTTAAGTACCAAACTTCAAACGCTTAAACTAGTTCTTAACAGTACGGTGCGATATTGTTTCATTTTCTTCCATTTCTCTGCGAACAGCTACTGCGGCTAAGAGACCAAGTTTAAAATAATGCCCCAAAATCTCCAGAACCTCAATATTTGTATCCGCCATTATCTGGAACGAAAGGTACAGCTGATCAGTATTGATACAGATGTGATATCCATGATAATAATATTACTAATACAGTGGAGTTATAGATAGTCTTTAGCCTTTATAGATAGTCATGTGTACATGACATGGGCTTTGGAGTAAAGTTATTTAAAGAAATGAAAATACCTTTGATGCACACTCATAACAGCTTTCTTTTGTGACGTTACATTTCTTATTGGATATGTGAGATGTTAATGTCTCATTGTGTTCCCCATGCGAATGTGTGTTAATGGAATCACTATTGATTAAAAAATCTGTACTTTCTCTCGAAGACTCTCAGGTCAACATCAATGAGTATTAGAAACCGTCAACTAAGACTTTCATCAAAACTGTCAACATAGGTTTCTTCAGTTTTCAAGTTGGTCTGACTGGCTGGCTATGTATGCATGTGTCACGCGTACAGGCCGCAATACTGGCTGAAGATTTCAATATTTACTCCTTATTATGTCTAGTAAAACATTTCTTTTTGTTTTAAAAACGTTCCCTCCCTAAATTGGTTTTGGGTAGTGGGGTTCAGTTTGCAATGTAAGTTTATGCTAAATTAATCCCTTAGTCAACCAAAACTGTCACCAACACTGTCAACATAGGTTTTTTCAGTTTTCCAGCTGGTCCGGCTGGCTGGTCGCCTGGCTATGTATGTATGTATCACGCGTACAGGTCGCGGCAATGGAGCTAGACGGCTGAATATTTCAACATTTACTCCTTAATATGTCTAGGAAAAACATTTCTTTTTGTTTTTTAAAAATTCCGTCCCTAAATTAGTTTTGAGTAGGGGGGTTCAATTTGCAATGTAAGTTTATGCTAAATTAATCCCTTAGTCTGTGCCCAGCAGCCCTCATGGTTTTTCCTTCTGAAAATTCAGACTTTTCTTTTAGTGATCGCTGCCCAACAAAAGGCAAGAGAAGTAACTTATTCATTGAACACACCTTTTTCTAATTTTCTAATTGATCACCCCAAACACAGCATGCTGCCGAAAGACGTTGGTCACGTGACGGTTTCTGTTGAGCGACTAACCAGACCTGTCTCCTTTAGAATTTAAACTCAAGCATATGACCCTCTCGACCTGTCTTCAACAGGTTTTGCATTTATGAACTGTTGTTGTAATAACTTGGAGATTATAAAAAGCGATCTAGATAAACGTCCGTGGATCCAGGAAGGAAGACATTTTGAGCATATATACATGTCGATTTAAAATTACAAATCACTCAGAGAATGCCTACTGCTGCCAACGCCAGTGTCATTAAAAGCTGAATGAAAATCAGTTCATATATAGCTCCAATACAGAGGAGGTGATTTCCCATATTTTGGACTGTTGTCTTAATATATAAAAACTATTTCTTGATCGAAAAACAATTCCTGGATCCGAACATTTAATCAATCTTCTCTTAGTGTACCATAGTCATGCACATTCGGTGTGCACGTGTGCACGTTCGAATAACAGAAAATTCGTTGTGATTCAAACGGCCAGCTGGAGAACCAAGGACAGTGGAAACAAATATACAACTCGCTCGTTTAAAAGTGGTTGAGTTGGTAAACACGAAATGTTCGTACACACGAATGCGAGGAAGTATTAAGGCATACATTTTTGTTGTTGGCTTCTTCTGTTGCGTAACTCGTTGTTGTGTCGTTGCGGCGTATTCTGTGCTGTGGAGAGAATCAATGACTCATGTCAAACACTTATGTTTGTGGTGGGAAAAGAATGCTTTATTTACTTTCGCGTGGACAATTTATCTCCTTCCCGTTAGTCAATGTGTGTCTCTCTCTCTTTCCTTTTAGTTCCAGTCCGGTTGATCGTCACCAAAACATAGAGGATGGGTAACTTTCTAATCTCCGCTGTGGTCATATCTTCTCTTTCTCTGTTTCCTACTTAGCAACGGGCAATTAAATTGCCCGAGGGCCGGGATTGACCCGCGCCGAAGAGAACCGACCGTTTAGTTCGGATTTCGATTTCTAACTAACCCCAATTTTAAAATTAAAATCTAAAAGCAAACATCTCCTTAGCCGATAAGACTGCTCTGATTCAC
Source organism: Architeuthis dux (assembly GCA_006491835.1). Taxonomy (NCBI): domain Eukaryota; kingdom Metazoa; phylum Mollusca; class Cephalopoda; order Oegopsida; family Architeuthidae; genus Architeuthis; species Architeuthis dux. The sequence continues at coordinate 29,607 of VCCN01003587.1, read as the reverse complement.
TCTACCATCCCACGTGACACTGTTAGGGTGTTTTTCTCGCCCTAAAAGTAGCCAAAATATAATTCATCAAATGATATCGGGACCCGTCACTCCACCACTGAGTTCTCCGTGGGGCGCCAATTTTGACTAGCAATCGTAAACTTTCTGTCTTTTTTTTTTGGCTAGATAATCTGACCCCAGGTCAAATTCAATTATGTGTGTGTGTTTTACCATTTCCGAATCAAGTGTGAAAAAATTCTGATTCAGTGGATCAAACCTGACCATACACAGTTGTGTACATAAACATGTATACATACTTGTAACACTTAGGACATTGTCCACACTTCCTTGTGTCATTGGAAATTTTGGAGATATTGTGTAAACTGACAGACAAGCATGCCTGAATCTATATTTCGGACCAGTGTCTTATTATATAGAAAAATATCAAAAATAAATTCCTGGATACGCCCCAACATTTAATCATTTCTTTCGTAGCCCCTGGTCCACCCTTCCACAAAATTCATTTCATTTTTCTTCAATGTCTTTTTCTTTCTTACTTTCTTTCTTTTCCTTTTTTCCTTTTCTTGTTCTTCCTTTTCATTATCTTTCTTCCTCTTTTTTCTTCCTTTTACCTCTTCTTCCTTTCTTGCTTTCTTCAATGTTTCTACTTTTCTTTTCTTTCAACCTTCTCTAACTTTTCTTTCTTAATTTCTTTCCTTCTATCTTTCTACGTTTTTCTTTTTCTATCCTCTTTTCTTCTTCGTTTTCTTTTTTCCATTCCTTTCTTTTTCTTCCTTCTCTTTGTCTTTGTTTCTTTCTTTCTAGCTTTCTTTCTTTTCTTTTCTCCATTTGATTCCTTTACAGATTTCAACTCTAATCCCTACGACACTGGGGCTAGCATTGACAACATTGATCACCTAAGCACCAACACTGCATTCCCGTATTAACAACTTCTCAATACAAAATGGCCGACCTCCTCCATGTAAACTTTCTTTCATTTATGTTACAGCAATTATTTATCTTTCTACGCACTCTGTCCCCTCTAGAGGAGTTTCCTTTGTGTGGGTTCTCTTTAAGAGTCAAAACACCAACGGTTCCCAAGAGTTGTGCCAACACCGACATACCATTATCTGGAGAGAGACAGCCGTTTGTTTTCTCTTGTCGTTAAGAAGCCGTTAAGGTGAACAGAATCAATTCGAAGACGTGACCAATCACGAACTGAAGAGTTACCTGCCCTTTGGCTACAGCCTTTCGTAATATCGCCATCATTATTTCCCCATGAAGAACCTGAATCAACTGCTTTCTCATCTCTTTCGACTGAACAATGATTTTTTCAGTAAACCAATGCTCTCTTCCAATCAAAATGCCCAATCTTATGTAGACGTTTTGTTTTGGGATAATCACTACCTGTTTCTACACTGAATGGTTTTCGAAATGTACTACCATCTCCCACCAGATGGTAATGACATCAAACAGTAAATTAGTATACTGAACGGCTATTTATGTGCAGATATGTTAGTTTTAGATTAGAAATATCAGATAACCTTTCTTTTTCTTCCATTTATTCTTCCTTCTTTTTTTCCCTTTCTCTCTTTCTTTACTTGATTCGATCAAAACCCAAATCTAATCGCAGCGACACTGGGGCTAGTACTTATCCTGTTCACCCCTGGATACACTGACATTCGATCAGAGGTATGGTCTAAGAACTGGACCACTTCATCACTAACACGTTATGCCAGCGTTAACAACTTCTCGATACAAAATGGCCGACTTCTTCCATGTAAAATTTATTTCATTCATGTTTCAACACATCCTTTACTTGCTATGCACTCTGCCCCTTCTAGAGGCGTTTCCTCTGCGTGGGTTCGTTTTAACAGTCAAAGCACCAAAGGCTCTTAGGACTTGTGCTAACACCAAGGTACCATTATTTCAGAGAAAGCTCCTGTATACCTTTTTTCTTTCTTTCTTTCTTTCTTTCTTCCTTTCTTTCTTTCTTTCTTTAGTTTTGCCTTTTTCTATCTATCTATCTAGTTATCTTTCTATCTGTCTTTCTTTATTTCTTTATTTCTTTATTTCTATCTATCTTAACTCCTTTTTTCTTTCTCACTTTCTTTCTATTATTTTTGTTTCGTCTTTTTTACTTCTTCTCCTTTGTTTTCACGTTTCACTCCTTTCTTCCCTCCCCCCATTTATTCATCTCTCCCTTCCTTGCTTCCCACATTTTTCCCTATTTTTCTTCTCTCTTTCCACTTTCTTTCTTTCCTTCCCCCAACCCTTTCATCATTCACCTCTTTCTATCTTCATTCCTTTCATCCTTCCTTTCTCCCTTTCTTCCTCTCTTCCTTCCTTCGATTCCATCCTTTCATTCATTCCGTCTCTTCTCCCTTACTCCCTTTCCTTCCTTCCATTCTTTCCTTCCTTCTTTCGTTCTTTCTTTCCTTACATAATCCTTCCTTCGCTCCTTTCTCTCTTCCTTCCTTCATCTCTTCCTACAATTCTTAGCCCACCTCCCTCTCTTCCTTCCATTCCTTCCCCTCTTTTCCTTCCCTTCCTCCCTCTCTTTCTTCCAGCCCCCCCCCCTTGTCGATTCCTCACTTCCATTTCTTCCTCCCTTCTTTTGTCCTCCTCCCCTCATAACCCTTTAATTTTTTCTAGTGACGGCCATTTGTTTTCTCCTGTCTTCTTAAGAAGCCGTTCATGTGGACAGAATCAACTGCTAGACGTGACCAATCACAAACTGACGAGTTATCTCCCCTATGGCCACAGAGCCTTTCCCAAGACAATGATAAGTCCTTACTCCAATCATACTCATTCACGATTTTCACGGGAATGTTCTATTGGCTCTTATCTTTTCATTTATCTTGGATTTATGTAGTGGTCCATTTCTATTTCTTTCTTTTTTTTCTCTTTCTTTCTTTTTTTTCTCTTTCTTTCTTTCTTTCATCCTTCTTCTTTACACCCTTTCTTCGATGCATTTACCAAGATCAATGAAATCGTGTACTGTACAAAATTAGGTAGACAGAAGCGATACGAAGATTGTGATGCGTCAATTGGAGAAGGTGTGTCTACTTTGAGTTGAGATCTTAGCTTTGCTATGTATGTATTCTCTGGTTATACCCGCAGCGAGGGTGTCGCGGGCTTTGGTACTCATGGCCAATTGTTGTATCGAAGCTTCATTCTGCTTACGGCACCTGAAATCTCCCAATGGTCACCCGTCGAGGTACAGACCAGGCTCAACGTTGCTTAACTTCGGTGTTCATACGACAACCGGTGTATCCAACGTGATTTGACCATAACCCATTAGCCTCAGTGGGATGTTATCCAATTCTAGTCGATGTGCCCTTCTTCCTCCTCTCTCTCTTTCTGTATCTTTGTCACTCCCCCTCTCCATCCCCACGCTCTGCACCACTCTCTCTCTCTATCACTCTCTCTCTCTCTCTCTCACACTCACACTCACACTCACAAATACCTACTTTGAACTCGGCCTTTTGGCTAAGATCAAATTGTAGTATCTAAGCTTCGAAACCGCCATGGCCTCGAAGTTCGGAGAAACACGGCCGGTATGGGGTCCTGTGGCATGCTCTGGTATCGTCCTGGGAGAAGTTGCGCAGGATATCTTGGCCAGCTGGTCGGGAGGCGATCACCATTAGCATGCTCAGGATTCATCCTGAGAAGCTTTTGAGATCCCCCCCCATTATTCGGGTCCTCGTGGCATTTGTCTCAGTGACAGGGATTTGGGATTCTCCCCCCTCAAGTCTCTAGTCACGGGGACATAGGATCCCTCGCCCCTACTGAATTCGGCACTAAATGACTCACTAAGGGTCGATGTGCCGTTAAACAAAACAATCAATCAATCAATCAAGCAATTCTAGTCCTTGTGCTGAGTGCTTTGCGGAGAAGCATTGAGTACCATTTTTAAAGTCTTTGGTATTACTCGGTGGTGGATTGAACCGCGATCTACCGAACCGAGCACTCTACCGCTAGACAACGGTGATCGGTCTTCCACTGTTTGCCCAGTCTTAATTCTAACGAAATGTCAGAGCTTCTTGACGCTTGAAGTGGATTCGAGGAGGCAGTCAAAGGCGCTGCTCAGAGCGGCTTCATGTTTGGGGGTTCGTGGGTTTGGGCTGTCGGTAATACGCCAAGGTTGTTCAGAGAGATTAGTCAAGGGAGATAACACCAGCTCAATTGAAACACGTTATGCTCAGCCCGAGTTAAAAGTAGCCCGATGGCTAATTAGTCCCATATCAAGTGCACACACGTGTACGCACAGACACGTACGTATGCTCACACATGCACTCACATACACGCACACAAACACACACGCACGCTCATGAATACGTACAAAATGAAAACACACTCACAATACTAATACAGGAATACGCACCCAGGCACAAACGTTTACACAGACACCTAACCACACACATTGACACACACAAATCATAATCCCATGCCAGAGAAGTAATGTTACGTCCAACAGACGTTGGACACACCGCATATCTCACGATGACTAGTAAGTAAAGTTAAGCAATGTCAAGTCTGGCCAGTACCTAGATGGGTGACCATTTGAGAATACCAGGTGCCATAAAAGCAACTGAGGATCATGTAGAGAGCCTCCCGTGGTGATCTTGTTAGGCCTCCTATGGAGACGACCGATCTCTATACTAAGCTCAATACTGCAATCCAAAAGCTTGGCTGCGATCGACAAGAATTGATTGAACAAGAGAAGCGATATTGGCTTCCTTACACGAGAATAGAGACTAATGGGAAGAAAGTCTGTGTGCAACCACAATAAGCAATTTGAATCAGTCATCTTTTTCTTCTTGCGAGGAAAATGCCAACAATAATGTTTTAGCAAAAAACATCATTGTCTATAACATTGAGAGGAGTCATTGGACATTTAAACTTTTGTTCGGACAATACAATCTCTTCTTCCAATCTTTGATGTTAACTTAACGTTCCGGCCAATTCATACTACGACCTTATTCAGGTCTAATATGTAATATATGTAAGGAAAAGAGACCCTCTTTATGTAATA
>VCCN01003586.1:257721-268305 GCA_006491835.1 Architeuthis dux | reverse complement strand
ATATGACATTCAGACTCAAAGTAAGCCTAACTGAAAGTTTGGTATGTCTTTGCTTCAAAGGTGCCAATTTCTGACCTGCATATAGGTATCCTTTTTTTTCTTTGTTTTCTTAATAAAACAGGGATTGGAGGGAGGGGACTAAGCAAATTTAAATTTTAAGATCTATTTTCTTAAATTTAAGCAACTATGGAATTTTCCTTTTTTTCAACTTCAGTATGAATAGTTTGAGAAATTATTGCATTGATAATTTGTGTAAATTCTCACCAATTTTACAAATAAAATATTTAGGAAACTCTTATCATATGGGTCCTTTTGAATAGTATTAAAAATAACTTACTCTGATATAAGCACTGAAGAGAGGAAAATGTTTCTATTGACAATTGCTTTTAACTTTTTATTGAGTAGCCCTGTTTCATGGGGATAGATTTTGAAGTTTCCCAGACACTACAAATATTCCTTTGAAATATGGCTGTTGGTAATAGCTCTATAGTAATTTTATCATTATAGCCTACTATACAATTAAGTTGGAGATATTCCTAGAGGACTGGTTATCTGATTGCCAGAAAATCTACTATAATAATGAAAGGGGTGATTTTTTTTCTGTTTCTCTTCCACGTAAAGGTAACAATTTTGCTGATGTGAATATCATCTACCTACCATTTGAAACAATTGACACATATTTAGTTTCTTTACTAAAACATATCATTTCATAGAAATTCAAATATATCCAAGAAATGGATTTTCTGTAAAAAATGTTTTAATACAGAATTTTAGAGTATATTGTAAATAACCAAATTAAGAAAATATGAAAAAAAATCAGCTAGATTTCTGTAATCACCTCTTTTTTTGCATCTTTCATTGAAAACAGATTTTTAGTATTGACCAGCCATTCTCATTTAGGGTGAAGTGGGCCATAAAGAAAAAATGTATTTCTGTCTATCTGTTTGTGTTGTGTGCAAGTTTGACAGGGGGTTTGTTACCGGAGAAGAGCTCTTAAGGGGGCCATGGCTAACAAAGGTTGAGAATGGCTGCGATTGAGAATATTTTTATACACATCATAGATGACTGATGAAAGTAATTATGGTGTTTAGGGATGAAAGTAATTATGGTGTTTAGGGATATATGGGTTTACAAATATGCTATGTAGGGTATGCAAAGAGATTTTATAGATTTTGATGTAGATTCATTTTATGTCTTTTAAACAACAGCTTTTGGATTATACTGTGCAATATAAAGTTTTGTTCCGGGGTAGTGGTGTTATTTTCAAATTGATTACGTGTAGAAAATGGTTATTATTCCCTTCAAATTTTGCTTTTGTGATCAGGACAGTGATATTTATATGTAGTTGTTTTCCTACTTTGCAAATTGGTCCGTTGTCCATTTGAAAATAAGTAGGTTTCAAATTATCACTGTCCTGGTCACAAAAGCAAAGTTTGAGGGAATAATTGATGTTTTCTATACTTTTCAGACATAATCAATTAGAAAATAACATTTATTACCCAGGAACAAAAAAGGTCAAAATATGTTGTACTGTTATTCAAGACGTTCCTATTTTCTAGAACTGGTGTATTGATCAGTTGTAGATTTTATAATTCAACTGTTAATAAATCAGTGAAAAGAATGGAAGAGTAAGAACATTTGAATCACACTATATGCTGCAGGTATTTGTCAGTTTTGAGAATTGATCCAATTTTTATTGATTCTGCCAATGGATTTTTATACGACTAGTGAGTCAAATCATTGAACATACATCACAAACATACAAGATGGCAGCATTTGAATTGGTGTTTTTTGTTATTCATTTTAGAGTTTCTAAAAAGTAACTAGAAAGCACTCAGAGAGTGCATACCTCTGCCAACACCATTGTCTCTAAAAACTGAACAATCGGGTTACAGATCCCAGACTATGCTGTGAAAAAAGCTTGTAATAAGTATTGATCTGATTGAAATATCTTCAATCCTCTGTCAAGAAGTTCATCAATCTTGGTGCTGTATTGATTGTTTTAACCTAAAAAAAGGTTAACAAAAGCCCACTCAGAACCATCTGTTTGCAATCATCAGCCAAATATTCATCTACTTTTTGTAACCGTTTGTATAATGGTTGGGTTTTTTGCAAACATTACATGAACGTTTGTATAATGTTTAGGTTGTTTGTATTGTGATTTGAGAGAATGGCTGAGCAGTACATGCTTTGTTTATGTGCAAACACCCAATAAATGTTTGGACACAAGCCTTAAGCAACTATCACCCACTGTCTGCTACTGCTTGTATATTTGGCTGTTTGCAACTGTTTGTGGAACGTTTGCATACAAACAGTATTTATCCTCACTTGCAAACGTTACATGAACATTCAAAGAACATGCCTGTTGTGGGTGGGAGGGCTGACAGTGCAATAATTTTGATTGCAGAATCACACAAAAGTGCTGACAATGATAACATCATTACTGTGTTATTAAATCCGAAAAACTGTCTCGTAATGTTAACAAAATCGAAAAAAAGATTTCCGCAATCATGTACTAATAAATATTCAAGATAGAATTGGAGATTTGCCAGTTCCAACATTGTCAAGTTATGTCTTAAATAATAATATTTACATTTAAGAAAAAAATATTTTCTGTGAATTTTATTGCTTGAGAATATGTTAATAAATATATTTAATCAATGATGAAATAATCCACAAGTTTTATTGAAATCAAATAATTTGAATTTCCACAGATTTTTATATGTGGGGATATTGAGTATTGAAATTTTCACTATTTTCATTGTGACATCCAAAACAACTGTAAAATACTAATATCTCTGGTTTTATATTATGAGATGCAGGGTCGCCAGATGTCTTTTGCCAAATTTGTATGGTCTTAGGACCAAATTAAGTAGCTTTAGTACCAAAATAATCGAATAACTTAGAATCCATCAGACTAAGCTTGCAGGGAAAATGGATAAAAATACATATTCTTTTATCTATTGTTCATGTATATTTATTTTGTATCATTCATGTGCAAGGGATTGTTATCTTTTGTAGTACCAAATCTTCATTTCCGGAACCAACTAGCTTTGTTCAGTACCAAATCTGTTCAATTTTGCTTTTGAAAAGTACCATTTGGTACTTTTCAAGGCCAAAACCCTGATGAGGTGTGGCTATTAAATAATGAGAATGGGATTATGTAAATAGTACCACAGTGTGCATGCACAAACCAATGTGATGTACATTGACCAATGGGCAAGCATAAACAACCCTTTGAAAGTTCCAATCCACTTGTCTTCAGTGTGCATGCACAAACCACAAACTCAGCAAAAATTTCAAACTGATACGTTGCTCGATTTTTGAACTGATCATCTTTCCGACACGTCATAAAAACATGTCTACTTCAACAGCGAACTGAAGATGCATTCAGGGCCTGTTTATGCTTACCAAATGATCAATATATATCATGTGGTCCAGGTATGTGCTCTGGAGTTCAACTTACATAAGTCCAGTCTCATTACTGAATAGCCACACCTCATATACAATTATAATACCAGATTTTTATCTCTAATTTTTCTGCTTTCTAATGGTGCAAAGTCTATGAAAATCTAATTAACTTTTATATACAATGTAGAATTTTTCCTTGTTGGTTTCATCTTGTGACATTTTCCCATTGCATATACCTAATATATATATATGTGTGAGAGAGAGTGAGAGTATGTCTGCACGATCATGCACTGGATTTATGCAGTCTTTAAATGCCCCTTTTGGCAATGCTTCAACATTATCCTCCAATATATATTCTTAGTGTCTTAATGTAATAAATAAATAGTAGCTATAGATTTATTTATTATCAGTCCAAAGTGTTTTATTTCTTTTCCATCCCCTCTCATCTCATTTATTCTTTTCTTTTTGCTGAGTGTCTAACTCTTGCTCTAGTGTATGCATACTGCAACCTAGTCTCACTAGATCATTGCTAGTTTAGTGAGTTTGATTTTCACAGTGCTCAATAAATGATGGTCCTGTGCCAGACTAGGCCAAGCATAATAAATATCTACAGATGTGCATTGCAAATTTAAGCGAGGTTTTTTTCTGTGCCTATCTGTAAAACAATTTGTATTATTAGAAACCATCAACATAGGTTTCTTTGGTTTTTAAGTTGGTCTGGCTGGCTGTATGTATCACACGTACAATGGAGCTAGGGGGCTGAAAGTTTAAACATTTACTCCTTATTATGTCTAGAAAAACATTTTTAAAGTTTTTTTGAAAATTACCCCTCATAATAGGTTTTTAGTGGGGTGCTCAATTTACAATGTAAGTTTATGCTAAATTGATCCCTTATTTTGTGTCCTGGAAATTCAGACTTTTTAGTGATCACTGCCAACCAAAGACGAGTTTCTATTGAGTAACTAATGAGACCTGTTTCTATTAAATTGTGTGTATTCTGATTTTTATGTACTGTATATGCCGGTATATAAAACATACATTCAATTAAAAAAAAATAAAAACTATGCAAATATTACACTGCGTCCAATACGCTGGTATTATGACTAGGGGGGCCTCTACTGAAGCTCAATACGGACAGTTATGGGACTTTGATGAGTTTTAGTGAGTGATAGTCCTCCAAATACCCTTGTAAACCATTCATCTTATAGTCCAGCATAGTACACCCATTCATGCATACCGTATATATGCATGAATGGGTGTAAATGCTTCTGTATAATAACAAAATTAATTGTATCTATGTTTATACGTATATGCTATTAATTAGTCAAAGTATTGATTTCTTTCTTTAATAAATTATACAAAATAGAAAAAACACTATTTTGGAGTTTTTTCTTAATTTTAACAAAATATTATGTTATTTTTTTTTATTCGGCTTACTTTCAGTAGGAGTGCTCAATCAAATTTGTTTGCTTTAAATAAAAAAAACCCATTTTCTTATGACTAGAAAGAAAAACTTGTTTGCTATAAAATCCATTATTGACTTGTCAATTATCTGTATGCTAGTTATGTTGTACTGTTCTGGAAATAGGACAGAAATAATACAAGTGCTTTGCATCTGTATTATGTGTTGATATTAATTCAATTTATCTGCCTACTTTCTATTGTAAGATTCATAAAAGTAACAGTTTGTGCTTTTTGTTAAATTTTACCTACACATTTGTTGAAAGAGTATTACTGTAGGGCCTACAATAGTCATGGAAAACCCACCAAATTCTTTGTTTGCATAGCCAAGCCATGATTACAATATGGCAATTGTTTTGTTGCTTTAATTGGGCATGTTATGATATTGAAAATGGGATTTTAACTTTACTAATGAGTATTTAACTGAACTGAAAAGGATACAAAATTTGAAAAAAGATTTTGTACAGAATTGTTACCTTGTTATATTGTAAACGCAATCTACAAGGTGTTTAACTTTGCTTTTTGTATGAATTCAAGAGTTAACTTAAATAAATTAATATAATCTTTTCTTGTACTAATATACTTTCAGAAAATAAATCATTAAATGTGTTAGACAGTAGTAGATAAGATGTTACATGTAGAAGAAAGAAACAACAATTTTTGCTTGTTGAGATTATGATCCTAGCTCTTAAATTCATACAAAGAAAACAGAATGTCAATTTCAAGATTGGCAGTACTGATGGTGACTGGCAAATTGGTTATGGATTTGAGTTTGCCATATTTTAACTTTAAAAAGAAAATTCTATTTTGTTTTCATTTATTTCTGTGGTCTGTGTGTTCTTGTAAGACACTGATTGAAATGATTTGAAGAAACATGTTTAAACAGGTTTTAATTTTTTTTGCTCAGTTTATGCAAAGAACAGTAAATAGGAGATAGAACCTAGAAATTGAGACGTGTTATCCTTTTCTCTAACCATTGAGCTCTATCCACGATTAAGAGCCTTGCATTATAGATAAAGAAATATAACATGTAAAATCTTTGTTTGCTAAGAAGAATTATTACTTCCACTGATCTAGCGAAACGACTGAAATTTCCAAGCTGTGTCATTCAGATTATATATCTTGGGATAATACTCACTTAGCAGTAGGCATTTCTGTTGAATGACACATGTAAAGAAAGGAGATGGGTACTGTTTTAGGTAGACCTCCTGATGAACAGGCAAGAACATTGCTAAGTCATCAGAAATGGCTTAAGAAGCTTAAATTATACTGTGTATATTTATTTCGGCATATAAGGCGACCTTAAGATAAGATGAGAGCTGAATTTTGTGGTTTTAGCTCACTGTTTAATCACTGTTTCTGTATCAGCCTATTGGATGTTTCAAGTGTCATCTTCCTCTTTATTTGCGTCCACATGGTGGCAAATTTGACACAAGGTCATTTTAGGGTGGGGTCCTGCACGCATGGGTGGTTGTTCCCCAAGTACCCCGCGACTGATATAACGCGGACATTGGGGCAAGCTGGTCATTGGTCACTGGTCACTGGTCACTGGACGAATCCTGTGCAAAGTTCTCAGGATGAAGATCCCAAGACTAATCCCGGGCAGGTGTGATCAACTTCTTGGCCAGAAGGTTTCGATATCCTGTGCAATCTCTCAGGACGACAAGAACCCCAGGACGAATCCCGGGCAGTGTTGATCCGAACTTCAAAACCCAACGGCTTCGAAGAACAGATACTACACTTTGATCTTAGCCAAAAGACCGAGAAGGATTGCAAAATATATACAGTAATTTCTTCTATTTGTGTTTCAACAATGTACCTACTATAATAATATGCCATGTGTATTTCTATATTTATTTATTCATTCATTCATTTCTTGTTGCTAACAGCTAGTCCAGATCGGTCTCCTCCTAGGAGGATTAACGGGATCGCCAAGCAAGGATCTCTACATGATCTGCAGTTGTTTATAGCACCTGGTATTCCCAAGCAGTCACCCATCTAGGCACTGGCCAGGCTCGACATTGCTTGATTTCAGTGATTGTACGAGAACTGGTGTATCCAACATGGTTTGGCCATAACTGTATATTTATTTTTTGTCTGTAACACCAAACAGTTCAGTATTCAATGAATCATCACCCTTTTTTTATTCGATCTGTCAAAGGGATTTTTTTCAGATCTGAATCCAACAAAAATGATATATTACTATATACCCTAAGTAAAAACCTTCTAATAATAGTAAGGACTTAAGAAAATATCAATTTCATGTATGCTGTCATTTTTGACAGCGTAGGTACACTAGTAATCTATAAATAACAATTTATGCATGTGTGTGTGTAAACCTAAAAAAATGAGGAACTGTTGGACCATTTTTGCAAGAAATGATCTAATTCCTCCACGAGGGTGCCATAATAACGGGAGTCTATTGTATTTGTCTATTTTCTGTTATTAGGATTAAAAGCTATTCTAAGCAAATATTACTAAGATTCAAATAAACGTGTCTCCTTTCTTCACTTTTATTGAAAAAAAAGTAGTTCTTTGATGTTGGCCAGTTGTAAAAAGGTAAGAAAAAAAGTTGTTCTCCACATGTAAAGAAAGCAGCTTAACTGTCTTCCATTTTGTTTTAATGAATTATTTATGTCTAGCTATAATGTGGAAAAGTTGATCATGATCTCAGATGATATTTTTTTAACATAAATTAAATCAAGTAACCTTTCTAATTAAAGTTGAAAATCTAATAAATTATTCTTTGATAAGTTATAAATGAGACATGCAACTGATTAGAGCGTTTCTTTTTATTGTTCTGGATCAAAAAGGGCAGAGTTGATGTAACAATGTGCTAACGAGTTCAGTTTCTTAGTATTATTTTTTTTTCTTAACAGAATAGCAGAAGGGAGGATAGAGATGTAGGCCTAGGGGTATGGAGACACATTCCAACCTAAGAATAGCACTCACACAGACACATATATAGTCTTCCTTGCTATTGCACCAAACATAACTGGATAATCAACCTACATTTCACCTTTTGAATGAAATAATTTTGGTTTTCTCTTTTTCTTTCTTTTCTTTTTGGATTTTATTTGTTACTTGTGATTGTTGCAAAGCAAATAATCATCAGACTGGGCTTCTTTTTCTTTCTTTTTTAGTGTAACAAATCACCTTAATTGGTTTTCAGTTTATTATTGGAGAAGTTGTAGCCTGGGATGTTAGAAACCGTCAACCAAAAACTGTCAACATGGGTTTCTTCAATTTTTAAGTGAGTCTGGCTGGTGGCTATGTATGTATCATGTTTACAAGCCGCACCAATGGAGTAGAGTGCTGAAAATTTAAACATGTACTCCTTATGTCTAGAAAAACGTTGTTTTGGGTTTTTTTTTTGGTTTTTTTCAAGATTTTTCCCCAAAATGTTTTTCTTTTTAGTGGAAGGTTCAATTTACAATGTAAGTTTATGCTAAATTAGACCCTAGTTTGTGTCCGGCTTGTTTTTTTTTCCAAAATTCAGAAATTTTAATCTCCAACAAAAGGTGAGAGAAGTAACCTAATAACCCCTTTTTCTAAATTTTAATTGATCACCTTTTTGACGGTTTCTATTGAGTGATTAACCAGACATGTCTGTGATTATTAGTCAGTAAGTCAGATTGTGAATGAAGAAGACTTTGTTGAGGTGAATACAATTGTGTGATGCATATTCATGAATAGCATCATATGATTAATAATTGAAGGAGGAGGAGGAGATGTTGATGGCTGTTGTGATGAGTTAATATATTTGCTAATGGCAACAATCCAGCCTGGGTCAATGTATTCCTTCTTTTTCTCAATTCATTTGTTATGATTACTGCATTTTGACTTCTTAAAAGATTTAATGCTCTCTTCATTCCAACATAAATTAGTTGTTGTATCTCCATCAAAATGTGTATAGAGATGTGGCTGGGGAGGGGGATTTGAAAACGCCCCTGGCCCCCAAACGAAGGGAAGGGGCCCAAAAGCTTTGTTCACCTACTGCATTTCTGCTGACATTGTACAATAACACGATATATTTATACATACATGAATTGCAGAAATAACAATTCAGCCACTGGGGTTGTTTTTCACCAATTAAGTGATAGTGTATGTCTATTGCAAATTTTCCTTCCTCATCAAATCTTACTAAATGTTGGAGGAGCCCCTCAAGGGGCCAAGCCCTCCTGGGTGCCAAATCTCTAACTACATCATTAAATGCATGATGTCTTTGTCTCTCAGAAGAAGAAAGAATGGGAGTTTGTATGTATCCCTATATTTGTATGTAAGTAAATTTACATTGTACATTTTTGTGTTTCTGGAAGATTACATTACCAATTGAGAATTTTAGTATGTTCGGAATAGATATACAGAATTTATAAAAAGGATGGCAACCCTTTTACATGATAGATGAGAAGGGCTGATTAGGGGGTTGGGGGCAAATGCCCTGATGCTCCCACCACCAGTAGAGCTAGTAGTATTGGTTTATTTTCACATTTCATACTCCAATAACTGTGGTCCTGAATTACCTAACCCTACCCCAGTACAACAGGAATGTCAGCAATATTGGAATATGAGATGTTAAAATAAAGCAATACTACTAGTTCTTGGGGAGTGACCACACTTCTTTTTAGGGACCACGCTACTTGTACCGAATATTATAATGAAAAACAAAATGATACTCATCAAATGATGTTTTTATTCTTTTAAATACTTACAAACGTATAGTTTGTCAAACGAAGTTAAGCTTAATAAATATCGACAAATGTTGTTTTTAAAAATTATTTCAGAAGATATTTACAGGCTTTTTTTATTTTCTTGTAAATAATTATTTAATTTTTTATTAGTATTATAATAAACACTTTCCATGAAAAAAAAAGAAAGATATATATATATAAGATCAATGAGCTTTTTAAAATTATTTCTGTCTGTAATAATGGACTCTTCCACTTAAAATTAACAATTTGAAATCATGGGCTCTTCCACTGCTTTTAGCTAAATCCTCAGATGTAATTGTTTATTTACACTATTAAGTCTTAAAGTAAGTACCATAATTATTTGTGTATAATACACACTTTTTCCCCAGATGTTCAAACCTAAAACTTGGGGGGTGCGTATTATACACAAGAATTAAATGTTATCTTTTTTCCCAGCCAAGTGCACCGCCATAATTGGGACGGCATGTCCGAAAGTAAGTTATATCTATGGTCCAAGCTAACTAATGTGTAACAAATCACTAACCAAACACTGGAGTTGTTTAAAATGTTTTATTCACATCGATATTCAGCACATTCTAGTCTGATTCACTGCTGTCTGTGTCAAAGATAGACACCATGACATCATCATCTACATTGTCTGCGTAGTATAGTTGAGCATCTCAAACACTGTAACTTCTGAAACACAGCTATTTTTAAGAATTTAAGAACCTGCCATAAACAAGCATAATTTTCAATACATTTCAAGTTTTTTTAAAAATCCAGTCAATTAATCATTAAATTAACTGATTTTCTTTGATTCAATTTTTGGAGGCCTACTTTATTTTTGGAATATTTCAAATTAAACATTTGTAACAGTTTAATTATTTTTCTGTTCGAAGTAATTTGTTGTTGACAAAAATGTAACATTTAAAACTAAAAACAGCTGAAAATCAACACCTGATGAGAAAAAAAGAATTTTTATATAAAACTTTTATTTGCTAACTTATCAAATAACTGTCAA